>JAECWI010000517.1:0-12078 GCA_018150345.1 Drosophila equinoxialis | reverse complement strand
CTTTTGTCTTAGTAAGCCCTGTGAATTTTCGTATTCAGTTAACTTATTAAGAAAAAAACATCATCATGATGGTAGTCAGTATCAACAACAAAAACATCTACAACCTCTTCGAAGTAATACCGCCTGTTTTGTAGAGTATCAACCAATAACAATGGTGATACTCTGATTAGGCCCAAATTTGAAGGACAAATTGATAAAGAAAACTCGGTCTTTTCCGCCGGTTGTAATGTCTCCAAAAGAAAATCAGCAGATCCAGTATAGCTGTTTGTCAACAATTTAGTATCAAGACGGATATGCAATTTCATAGGATGCTCGGAACTATTTGTAACTCTACACAAAAAGGAAAATATTGATCCAATTTTAATTATATTTTTAGCATCTAACACTTCCAAACAAAGATCTTTGTAGTCGAAAGGCTGAAAAAATTTTTTTAGCGACATATATTATATTATTAAATAAAATACCTACCAAACGTTGCAATTGACTTGTTTGCAATCTACCTCTTTCACCCAGATTAGATCGCCAAACAATATCAAGCTTACCCACATTGGTAAATTGACGCAATACTTTGGAGCATCTTGCAATAGTGGATTTGGGCTGTGAATTTATATTATGTACAAATGCACTTGACTTGTTAGTTTTAAACATTTTTCACATACCTTTATGCAATAAAGAAACTGACAGCTATTGTTAGGCTGCAGCATGTGTTTAGAGGTTAACACGGACTCTCCATTTGGAAGAGTGTTTAAGGATGTGACGGTATAATGTTCCGAGATGTCCAATTCCACTTTTTCTAGGCAAAAAGGTCCAGTCGTAACATTTTGTATTTGAGCTTCTAGATATATTTCATCTATTTCCGCATTATAGAATTTGGTCTTTACATCAAGTGGTTTAAGTACTTGAAATTTGAAAAATTTCCGTAATGATTGGGCAAATCCAGCAGGACTAGTGTAGTTGACTTCGCAAACCAGTCTGAATATATACATATTAATAAAAGGTCAACAGGTATAAATAGTGACTCAATTTTTTAATCACGCAACTAAACTAAAACACTAAACGCAAAAATCAACATATAGTTAGAACATAATGTTAAAAGGTTTTCGCTAATTTTTTTAATCAGATAATAAGTACAGATGTTTCGGATATTGTTTAAATTGTATATTAAAGTCAACAAAATGCATGTAACAGACAGAAAGAAGCATTTTCGATCCCATAAAATATATACATATATTTTTGATCAGGATCAACAGCCGAGTCGATATAGCCATGTTCGTCCGTCTCTCCCTCTGGCCGTATGATCACGTACGTAGATCTCCGAGACAATACGTCACCAAATTTGGTACGTAGACTTGTTTAGTATTCGATTACTTTGTGAAGATTCAAATTATTTTAAATTTTTGCCACGTCCACTTTGTGACGAATCACAATACATAAAATGAGCTTTGCAATTCCGCTTTTGTTATATATTTAAGTTAAACTACGCCCATGGAGGGCATATTAACACAGTCCAATATGAGATTAATTGTAGTTGTTTTTTTTTTACAGAGTACTCACGATCTACGCCTCTCTCTTTCTGGCTACCGACTTGGCGTGTCAGCGGCGGAGCGAACGTCGCGGGCAGGCCAACCTCTCAGCATCGGACGCTGCGTCGCATGCCGACGACAAAAGGAAAAGCAAAGAACTGGAAAGCGTAAGAGAGGGACGGAGATCGTGCCAAAGCTCAAGACGCATCGAATGTTTTTACCGTTAGGATATACATAAGTAGGCAGAGCAAGAATGAGTTTCAGAATAGGCATAGAACTTGAGAAAATCAGTTAGTAAGTGACCATTCAAGTATGCAAAAGCAAAATCAAGAAAAAAAATATCAAAGAAGCTAACTTCGGCAATGCCGCAGTTTATATACCCTTGCAGTCTTTCGCAATAATTTTTTTACATTTTGAAATTTTTTTCCCTGCAACTGAATTCATCAATTCACAAACAAAACATTCAAATAATTTCTCTTTTTATAATAAATTTTCTTTCTTCTTGCATCATTCCCTAAGCAAAGCACGGCACGCATACACATACAGTTCTTGTAGCGCTGCGTCTGTATGTGTGTATGCATGTGCCCTGTTTGAGCAGCAAGCAGCGCTGTTTGCTGCCGGCAGCGCTGCTTGCGGTCTACTAGGTCATCATTTGAACCGATTTGTGTTGGCTGTAACTTCTGTTCTATTTATCCGATCAGATTCAAATTTTGGGATCTATCAATTTATGTCAAATACTATCATATTGGTAAATTTCATGGGGATACTCCAATTTTTGCAAAAATGTTTGTTCTAGAACTATATTATATAGTGGCCTGATCCTAAGAAATTTCATACTTTATCTAGCCCGGGTAATAAAAAGCCCACAAAAAAAATTTCATCCCAATAGCTCTTAAGATGGCTGAGTAAAACGCGTACGCACAGACAGACGGACATGGCTATATCGACTCAGCTTCCAATGCTGATCAAGAATATATATACTTTATGGGGTCGGAAACGTCTCCTTCTGTGCGTTACAAACATCTGACCAATTTTATAATACCCTCTGTAAGGGTATAAAAATTTAAGCAGCGAGGAGACTTCCAAGACAGGATCAATCAAGTGAGCCTATTTTTTCAGGTCCGTTCATTTAGAGTGCGGTAGGGGCATATTGCCATTGACAGAAAACCCTTTGTATAGGATTAAGGACATTATGAATAAAATAATCAAAAACACATGAACTCCACGTTTTCCTCACTTCGGCACTTCGCTTGGCAGTCAAGATCAGTCGTTGTAGCTTCTCTTAGACTCTGCTTTCCCCTTCCATTTTACCTTTCCGTCTCTTCATGTGGACTCTGGTGAGTAAGAGTTGTACACCAGCCAGAGCCTCCAACTTCCGCCTCCATATGGTGGAAAAAACGATTGCTTCCCGGAATTTTTCGACTAACGATATCAAATTCGGCACATTAGTTAGTCCTATTCGTTTGAACCAACCTACCAATGTTTATTAATAGATGACTGATTACCTAAACACTCATATTTTTATTCAGGTAAACAATCTTATCAAGGGCTAAATGGAAGTCATCTCATTACATTTGGAAAACTACTATGCCACGTTGTGAAAAATTCAATAAAGATTAACTTTTATTTATACGTTATCCCAAACGAATGTAATTTTTCGAAGGGATTTTTTGACATCATGACAATGAAAATCCAGAGCTAGAATACGTGATCGGTGAAAACATATTATAAAACGGCAGTGTTTCGTGTGTAGAGCTATACAGGAAGAAGTATGTGAATGCACAATGACCAGACAAACCGAATATCAGATGTGTAATAAAATTTAACCTAAAAAATTGAAAACAATTTACTTGCGCACGGTTATCATATTCTGAAAAGGAAAAATTGCAGAACTTGTTAGATAAATATATACAAGAAGATTATCAGAGCAATGCCAATGGTGATCAAGAATGCATTGCATGTTTTCCAAAGGTTTAAAAATCGAATTTTTGAAGGCATGATCGATGCGATTTTTTAACTGACTGCAATTCCCTGTAACATTATCAGTTAGCGCATAGATCAGGGAAGCAAATGCAGCACGTAGACGCGTTAAGCAGATGCAATATCCTACCATGGTAATAGAACCGAATAGCCTGGTCCCCCACCTAAGTGTGGCAAAGTTGATAGATTTCTTGACAGTACCGAAAGGCGATAAACTCTTCGACCACTAAGAACCAATAGAAGCTGGAAGGTCTATAAAACAAATACTTGCAGTAGTAGACGGTTTTACGAAATTCGTTAGGCTACGTAAAAACAAAAACAAAAGAAGCGATAGAACCTTTAAAGGCATATTTAAGAAGTTATAGCAGTCTGAAATGCATAATAACCGATAGCGCGAGAATTGTTTTACTGTTTTACTCGTCAGAATTTGAATCTTTTTTGGTTGAACAATAGGTACAGCACGTTAAAATAGCAACGGGCTCCCCTCTCGCCAATGGACAAGTAGAAAGAATGAACAGGAGTCTAAGGCCTATGCTGGTAAAGTTGACACATCTATATAAGGGGACTTACTAGGATACGTTTGTCGAAAACGTGGAGTATATTATTTGGCATAGAACAAAGAGTATTCATAGACGAACAAAAAGAAAAGATGAGTGAATTAAAAAATACAGATAACTCAATAAACTTTGAAATGATAAATTGGCGGCGTTGAACCAGCAAAAATCACATGAATATAATGAAAGGTATTTAAATGGTAAAAGTACAGTGCAAAAAGAATATTATTTATTTAAGAATATTAGGCAGTCGCCGACTAACACTCATCGCGAGCAGACGTCAATAGCTAATTCAACGTTCTTCTATATCTTCTTTAATTCTCTTTCGCTTTGTGAGCAAAACAAATATTCAACCGTTACTTTTTGTGTGTTTCTGCACGTGGTTAATTTTTTTTCTTTAGTTAAAGTCGTAAGACTTTAGGTATCACCCGGGCACCCGGGCCGCCCAACGCAGAGGGGAATCGGTTCAGTATTCTGTCCGATAGCATCCCGCTTAAAAAACGGCGACAGCCTCAAAAAATCGCCCTTGAGTTTCCCGAACTCACAAACACAAATGGACCCAATCCCCAATACATAGTTCTCTCTGCCATAGATAGTAAAAAACCAATTACCGAATATTCATGTTTTTCTGTGCACAGAGCACTCAAATTAATTAATTAAAATATAACTTCAATCTCCAACTTTAAAGACAACAGTCTACTTCTACTAGTACCTTCTGACGAAGATTCCAACAAGTTTATTGAAACCTGTGTACTCACCGGATTGTGCCAAATAGGATGCAAACTTCATGGAGCTCTGAATTCAGTTAAAGGAACCATCTATGCCCCATACCTAAATAACATTCCTGAAGATGAAATTGTTAAAGATCTAAGCTCTCAACAAGTCACATCGGTTTATAAATTCTTAAAGCAAACTGAAGGTGTCTCTAAGCCCAGCGGTGTTGTCCTTTTAACCTTCGATTTATTCAACCTACCAACAAAGATTGAAATCTGCTGGCACTCAGTTAAAATTTCGAAATACTTTCCCAACCCCATGCAATGCAAATATTGCCAGAAACTCGGTCACACACAAAAACACTGCAAAAACGAAGCAGCATGTATTAACTGCGGCCTCCCCTCTCATTCCGGTTCATGCTTAGCCAAATGTGTCAATCGCGGCGAAAGCCATCCAGCTTCCGATAAGCAATGCAATGCCTTTTAGCGCCAAAGAAGTCCTACAAATAAAAACCACAAAAAAAATTCACAACGCGAGAAATCCTCATTCCCTCAACCTTAAGACAGCTACGCTAAAGTCGCTGCATCAAACAACACCTCAAAAGACTCTAAAGTAAAAACAAACCAAAGCATTATAACTCCTTCATCCAACAAATTCTTAATTGACAAGCCTACTGACGTCCCTCGCGTAGTCGACGGCTTACCAATCCCCATGTCTTCTCCCCCTCCATTTCCATTTCCCTTAACTGGGAATCCCCTCCCAACTTCTAAAATTACAACATCCAAAAAATCTAAACAAAACAGTACAACAACCCAATGAAACTCCAACCAATACGCATACACGTAAACATACATTTCATAATTAAAACACAAATAATGAAACATCTACTCTCATTCCAAATCAATCGGACTCGGAGGAGTCAATGTCCCAAGAAAAGATTACAATCTTAATTCCTGTAGCAACACATATAACACATGCAAACCTATTTTTTCTGAAAGATCATTTCATTTTCTATTATATAACAACAAATGTTTGTTGTACTTGAATAACAACAACGACAACAATACTTTTTTTTAAATGCTCTACTGAACTGATCAAAAAATGTTGACCAGTATTAATTCGTACGGTGTTTTAAATATGTATATAAGTACTATATGATTTTTTAAATATTAATATTGGGTAACATGCCTTTACAACACATTTACAACGCTTGGTCATTGATTTCAATAAATTTTTGCATTTTTCGGTCTAGTTAGTAACAGATTCGAGCGGCGGTCTTAAATCCACAAAGCGTCTGTCCTCATATTGAGCGTCTTGTGGTCTGCGTCTGCGTCGCATCGGCCGGCAGCATATTAACGAAATTTCGTACCTGGCAGTAGGTATAAAATGTATTATAGTTAAAACAAAAATGGACGGAAAAAACGTAATTACTCCAGATGGCAGCCACACAAGTGGAAATTCTGGAGGCCCCAACAACCATAGTATTACACAGGAAAACTACTGCATTGGTGGCACACTTGGCCGATACAGCGGACAATGCGACAGGCAGTAATGACTGTAAAATGCCAGCGGGAGCAACTGCTTTTTCATGAAGCAGCTTAATGGCCAGAACGCCCCCCGTTAGCTACGCATTCGCCGCCGATGGCAATTAACTTGAAGTCCCTGTCGGCTTTCACACCAGCAGCAGCTGTCACTGCCGAGGATACGCCACAGAGAGGCCGTGAACTAAGCCCACCCGCCGACGAATCAGAAGCGGCACCAAAAAGGCCAAGAAGCGTCCAGACAGGTCGAAAAGAACAGATCACGGAGCTCGGAGCACTTGTCGACCAGATAGCTGCAATGGTAGCTATTTCTGCACAAAGCCAGCATCCGATCGTAAATTGCGGCATAAAGGATGAATTGGCAAGGATGACGAATGTTTTGGATGGTGTAAAAATCCAACTACAAAGCGGCCACAGGAGATGCGGCCACTGACATTTGCGGACATTGTGACCAAAAGTGCTACACCAAAGGTAGCAGGTACAATGCAGAGGGCAAAGGATCGGAAAGCTGCCACACGGCCCAGCGCGGCACCAAGTCAGCCAACTACCCAAACTACGACAGCTGCTGTATCGGTTGTTTCTGTAACTTAATCTAAATCATTGCAGATCTGCACAGGATTTACTGGTACAGACTGTTATAGATCTTGGCATCGACATGGCGCTCTTGTCGGAACCATATGGGCTGAAAGGGGACGCGGCCTTCCTCCGTTGCAACTAGAGGGTATTGGCAGACACAGAGGCTACACCAGCGAAATGCAACGGCATATCCATTTTTAGCTGCTACATTGCCCCAAGTGTGGATATAGACGACTTTGCAGCTATTATTGACTGCACCGCCAGTGGTCTTTGCCGGCGTCTTTAACGCATGAGCGCTCGAGTGGGGCAGCGTCTAAAACCACGACAAGAGGAAGAATCCTGCTGGGTTTCTTCGCCTCGCTGAACGTGAGTTTAGTCAATATAGAGCAGGACGTAACTCAATAATTGACGTTACTTTTGCAAGCACGAGCCTGGTTCGGAACCCTTCATGGACAGTCTCGGACATATATACGCACAATGATTACAGTGCAATAACATTCGAGTGTGGTGGCCAAAGTTTTCGATCTGGTCGCAAGAAACCCTAAGCGAGGGGGCATTCATGTTTATGATGAACAACAGCTGAGGAGTGCGGGGGATGCAAAAACCCAGGTAAAAAGACTATGTTCTGCCATCCGCGATGCCTGTGATGAGGCAATAATTCCCAAGAGCCAAGGTGGAAGCAGACGCAAACCAGTGCAGATATTGCAGAAGCGCGAAAGGAATGCCTCAAAGCCAGACGCAAGCAGCAGCGGGCCAGAGGGAGTCCATCGTTCCATGGGCTACTGGACGCTTTTAAGACGCGGTGTGCACGGTTAAATAGAGCCATAAATCAGAACAAGGCTGACTGCTGGAAAAAGCCCTGCGGGGATGCCGATGACCAACCCTTCGGAGCGGCTTACAAGTTGGTAATGGGCAAACTTGACAAACGCCCATCCCCCACAGACGGAGCGTAACTCACAATCATTGTTAAAACGCTATTCCCAGAGCGGCCAATATTGCAGCTTCAGTTGCAGAAGCCCAACAACAGACTAATCCCAGCTTTATTAATGATGAAGAAATCGTGCTGGCCAAGCGGGTTAAAAGCAATAAATCGCCTGGCCCAGATGGATTTCCTGCTGGTGCCATCAAGCTCATCGCAATGAACCAGCCTTCGAATCTGGCCGATGTGTTTAAGTCCTGTCTGTGCCAAGGACTCTTCCCAGCAAGATGGAAAAGACAAAGGCTGGTACTACTCCCAAAAGGAGGGATGTGCTGGGAAAGGTAGTTGAATCGATCATTCGCAACAGACTAGAACCTACATCGATACTCGAAATGGACTTTCGGAGCACCAGTTTGGCTTCAGAAAGGAGCGTAGTACGGTCGACGCAATACATACCGTCACCGAAATAGCCAAAAAAGCCATTGAGGGCCAGCGATAGAAAGGAGGAGGCAAAAAATACTGCCTTAGTTAGTTAGTTTTCGTAGTTATTTCGAAAACCGCATCCTGATGTACGAAACAGAAAGAAGGCAACAGGAATATAAAATAACAGGCGGAGTCCCACAGTGTTCGGTGCTTGGTCCAACCCTGTGGAACGTCATGTATGACGCAGTGCTTCGTCTGGACATGCCACCAAGGACGCAAATCTTCGGATTCGCAGACGACATAGCAGTAGTCACAGTTGCAAAGGAGCTGGGAGAAGCCTGGAGCCTGGATGCAAAGGAATTCTCTGTCTCTGGCTGCACACAAAACAGAGACAGAATTAATTAGCAGCAGGAAACGTGTGGAGGCTGCAACTATTAAAGTTGCAGCTTGCGTCATCCGCTCCAAGCCGGCGATTAGATATCTCGGGGTGATGGTCGAACATAGGCTAACATATATGTAAGTACCATCTTCAACATGTAGCCGACAAAGCAGCAAGGGCAACATCGGCCATAGCAAGGCTAATGTCCAACCACGGTGGCCCCCGACAGAAAATCAGATGTCTCATCACCATGGTGGTACGACCGTACTCCTATATGCAGCAAAGATATGGACGCCATCCAGTTATACAGCCGCGCCTGCAGATCGCAATACAGAGCATGTGCGTTACGAGTCATATGTATGTTCGAACTGTATCCGAAGATGCTGCCTTAGTTATCTCAGGAATGTCACCACTTGATATTGTGGCTTTAGAGGCCAGTAGCAACAGTACAGCAGCTCATAAAAGAGGTGTCCTTTCGCACATGGCAGGACAGCTGGCGCCATTCTCCCAACGGACGCTGGACAAACCGCCTTATACCTAATATGCGCGCGTGGGCGAGTCGGCCAAAGAGATTTTTATTTGACGCAATTCCTAACGGGACACGGGTGTTTTAAATCGTATTCGCATAGATTTAAGCACGAATCAGACCCATACAGCACCGAACAGGGATGATTGAGGACGCAGAGCATGTCCCGATTTCTACACACTATTTTGATGCCAAATTTCTTAAATTTTGACGACGATCAGCTTTTATAAGTATGGCTAGAGCTCTTTTATCACGATCTGATAATTCCGACGTTCGGCCTCTATTTCAGACTTTGTCAATATTGTCATTTTTCTTAAAATTTGTTATTATTGTTTGTACGGAGGACTTAGCCAAACTTAATTGTTTGGCTATTTCACCAAAAGACTTTCCAGATTTATAAAAATCTACACCTAAACTTCTAATCTTTTGGAAATCGGCTTACCATATGCCATCGTTGCTAAACTTTGAATAATTTGAAGCGGTAACTCATTTCACACACAGGTATAACTGTTTCCAGATTATGACTAGGTATTGATTATATTACAGTTTGTTTTTATTTCGATCTTCTTTTAATTCTAAGATAAGCTTAGAACCTTACGATTTCATACTGGTCAACATTTTTTTTATCAGTTCAGCAGAACATTTAAAGAAATTATTGTTGTCGTTGTTGTTATTGAAGTAGTAGGGATTTAATGCCTGGAGCTTTGCCTGGAGATCCAGCTGTATGAACGCCAGAGGCAAAAAAATTGAAGAAGCCTTATCGCTAGCTGATACTATTAAATCACGGCTCTCCAACTCACCTTTCAACACATAAAACATTCACCCATATTGATCTGACATTTATCTGTCCTTCGCTCTACCCTTTCTGTAAATCGTCAGTTGCTTAACTAACAAAAGCCACCAGAATGGCCGCTTATATCGCAATACCACAAACTAAACAACATACATTTAAAATAAAAATTTGCTGGTGGAATAATATCCTTCAGTGGCTTCGAGATACAAAACAATATATATGGCAGTTACACAAATATAAGATGTCTGATATCAATCCGTTAGCCTATAAAAAAGCCAAAGCCAGTTTTAAACGGTCGGTTAAACCAGCTAAGCGAAAATGAAACAAATTTGGTCCGATATAAAATCTCTTACGGGAGTCCCTCCTCCTAAAATAAAATTCATTAAAACCCAAACCCAGTTACTGACCTCCCCCCTTCCGATATTGCAACCGAATTTGCTTTCGACCAATTTTGCTGCTCTCATGTTTAAGCAAAATATTTGAAAAGATGATAGCTCGTAGACACCCATAAAGTGTGTACTGGTAAAATCAGGGTTACCCTCTATTAAAGACAAAGTCACAGAAACAACTTATCCCAAAACTATTTTGCACACCAAACTTGCTCCTGCAAAATAGCATGCCCAAAGCTTTGACAAAAAAAAACGGTATAAACACCTCTCTACCATACGCAAATGCGCCTTGCTTTCAAAGGAACTTAACATCCAACCACCAACAATTTACAGGAAGGCTACACCTCCAAGGCTACATAGGCCGTCCTCCATCAACACTACTTCTACAATTCTTAAAACACAACACCAGCAACCAAACCTTTCAAAGATTATTTGCCGAAGAATCAGCCAAACCTCCCTTCTCGGTCTTGGCTTTACACTGATGGAACAAAAACGCAATATATCACAGCTTTCGCCTGCGTCAACCAAGAGGGAGTACTTGTAGCATCTGGATGGCTTCCGGAATATTCTACTATATTTCCTGCCGAAGCTATAGCAATAGTCGAAACCATGCAAATTGCATTAAAACTTGAAAAATGTCAGAAAGACATAGCCGAAAGCTTAAAATCTCGCCCAAACTTGAAAAAGAATAGAGCGAGTCTCAAGGCTTCGTCTGTTTGCATCTGCTGTGGCGCTCCAGGAAGAACTGGCCGGTCAGTGTTTGGACAGTGCGTCGAGAGTTAACACTAAATAACTTGAACGCTCGCAGTCCTCGGAAAGTTACGCTTCTCTCACAGAAAAACATAAACAGAACGGATCGAATACACAACATTCCACCTAAATTGGCCTGTGGAGAAATGGCGCAAAATACTGCGGTCAGATGAGTCCAAAATCGTGATGAGGGAGGGAGAGGATCTATTCGTCGACCGAAAAACACTGAAAACAGTCCGCAGTACACCACCAAGACTATTTAACATGTCGAAGGGAGTGTGTTGGTGTCGGGCTGTTTCCTATTACGGTGTTGAGCCCAAATGCTGCATAGGTGGCATCATAGACATCATGCGTACATTAAAATTATTGACGAATAGATGAGAAGATGATGGAGAGAAGATATCACTCTGTTGGGTCTTTCAATAAGCCAATGACCCGAAACTCACAAGGAAAGTGGCAAAAGCTCGTATCGATAATGCAGGAGTAGATTTAATGAAGTGACCCGCACAGTCGTCCGATCTGAGCCTAATCAAAAATATGTGGTGCGACGTTAAGAAGGGAGTAGCTGCTGCAAAGCCAACCACCAAAAGAAGTCTTTGGACTGCTACAGAGCGTACATGGACGGCCATAACACCAGAAAAGTGCCGAAAACTAATAGATTCCATGCAGCGTCGGCGCGCACCCGGACTAGGGAACAGTGAACATGCTACTATCTATTAATGGGCTGATAGTAACTTGGTCTTTATTTTAAAACTATTTCCCTGGAATAAATGTGTACACTTTAATATTTTGGGCTCTTCAAATTATATGTGCTACTATTATTTTGCTCGACTCAACTTGGCACCATTGACACAAAATCTTCATTATTTTTGCAAAAGTGGAGTGTTGTGTTTTGTTCAAAATGTAATTAACACCAGACCAAATAATAAATTTGGATACCAACAAATCTCAGTCTAGTCCGATAACATAACTTTATATGCTATTATTAAAATGGTTGATGCCACTACTATA
>JAECWI010000516.1:0-11959 GCA_018150345.1 Drosophila equinoxialis | reverse complement strand
GTCGGCGTTCCTAGCTCATTACTCTATTAAGTCTGTTCTGTTAGATTGTGTACCATCATTTAAAGACTTAGGCGTTATGTTTGACCCAAAACTTTCTTTTAATATTCATATATCTTCAATTGTTAATAGAGCATGCAGTCTTCTTGGCTTCATTAAACGTTGGGCCAAAGAATTTGATGATCCATATGTGACAAAGGTTTTATACACTTCGTTAGTTCGCCCTACTCTAGAATATTGATCACCAGTGTGGAACCCTCAATATGATGTTCACCAGCGTAGTATTGAATCGGCACAGAAGCAATTCCTTAAGTTTGCGGTAGGCGAATCTTCGCCTACCTTGTTATTCTGACAGACTTCTTCTTATTAATCTTCCTCCAATTTACAATCGTAGGCTCGTATTTGGCATTCTCTTTCTACATAAAGTAGTCAACGGCGAAGTCATTTCTACCAATTTACTAGATACGCTATATTTTTGTGTTCCCTCACGTCGGACCAGAAACTTTTTTCCTCTTCACATTAGTAGATGTCTGACTAACTACTCTGTTCACGAACCTCTTCGTGTTCTTTGCCAATCTTTTAACAACCTTTCTCACCTTATTTCTCCTCATCTATCTGTCACTTCTCTTCGCGCTATACTTTTTAATTATCTACAGCGTAACCACTGAAAGTATTCTGGACTGGATATTGGATTGGTTGCAACTCATCCCTGACCACATTGGCCGTGAATCGAGGCATAGCTGGCACCTTGTTGCAAATAAAACACCTCCACCGGGTCGGGGATGTTTAGTTGTGCATAAAGCTAAGAAGCTACCTTCGTGAATTAATTATTATCTCTATTTTAGCTTAAGCTCTTTCGTCGACTGCTGACTTAGTTGACGTTAATAAATAAATAAATAAATAAAGCAGGTGCGAATACACCTCCGGAATTCGATTTTTTTAGTTTTTTGGATGAATATACATATTATGCATATTCTGTTTTGGTGACTTTTTTTGTGAAAACAAATCAGTTTTTTTTTTTTGTGACTCAAAAAGTTTCATTTTTCTATTTTAATATTCAAATTGTAAGCTTCCGATTAGTTAAGACCGACAGTTAAGTCTAGCAAAATCAGCTCTAAGACAGAGTTCAGTCTCAGTCCTCTTTGGAAGTCATTTTTATACCTTTGCCTGAAGGGTATATTAATATGAAGGGTATATTAGTGCGAAGCGTATAGAAGGAAGCATCTTCAAATAGACACGTCAATTTCATTTTTCCGTAAATTAAATTAACATTTGCATTTTTAACTTTTAGTCATTTTAAGCAATAAATAAAACCAGCGAGCCTGGGATAACTTCGACCGCGCTAAACTTGATAAACACTTGCAACTGTTTGGGTAACTCTTTCCTTTCCATAGCCATCAAAGTGGAAAAACGTTTTATCTTAAAAGTCTTATGTTTGCGATAAAAAGCCTACAATCTTAGCATAGCAAATAACGAAGGTGTTTATCACTGTCACTCATCAAATTTTTTGTCGCTCTCGCTCAATTACTGTTTTTCGTTCTTGCGTGAAGGTAATTTATCTAAAGAATACGATAAATTAAACTTACCTTACTTTTACCAATTTTTCATTAACGCTATACTCATCGCGAAAATTGGGTTAAATTTATTAACATTTATTTATATTAATTTCAAATCTTTAATAAACAGACATATTATTTTGTTGTTGCGCTGCTTAGTTTTTGATGTATTTCTATTTTTTGCTCCCTCCCGCGCTCTTATCTTACAGTTCACAGTTTGTTTTTGTTTGTGTGTTGTTGGTGCTCTATATTCTTTTGTTTTCTCTTCTGATCGCGCACGCGGTTATAATTTTTTGGTGCTGTGTGTTGAAATCCAAAAAAAAAATAAAATATTGTCTTTTTATACCATACACCCATAGGGTGAAATGGTATATTAAAGTCGCCAAAATGTATGTAACAGGCAGAAGGAAGCTTTTCCGACCCCATAAAGTATATATATTCTTGATCAGTATCAACAGCCGAGTCGATATAGACATGTCCGTCCGTCCGTCCGTCCGTCTGTCCGTATGAACACGTAGATCTCAGAGACTATAAGAGCTAGAGTCACCAAATTTGGTACGTAGACTCGAGTATTACCTACGGTGGTCAAGTTTATTTCAAATTTTTGCCACGCCCCCTCCGCCCACGAAATTTAAACAAATTTGATTTTCTTAAAGACTATAATAGCTAAAGACATCAAATTTAGTATGATTAATCCTTTAGTAAGCGCGCACAAATTTGTTGCAAAAAAATTTGCCACCCCCCCCGCCCACGAAATTTAAACAAATTTGATTTTCTTAAAGACTATAATAGCTAGAGGCACAAATTTGGTTATGTGTTTTTTTTTAATAAATGCGCATATATTGTATATGCAACGATTTTGCCACGCCCCTTTCCGCCCCCCGTAATTTGGAAAAACTCGATTATCTCACGTAATTTTCTACCTTTTGTAATCAAATTTGGCACTCTTGAATTTGATACTAATACCCAGCAAAACACCAAATTTGATCAAAATCGGATAAAAAACAACGAAGTTATGCATATAAACGTTTTTCCATAAGGCCGTAGTTGGCCGTTGGCTGGTGGGGGCGCTAGGGTGCTCGTATACTTGAGTGAGGGAGATTCTATGCTTGTAATAAAAAGCATGTGAAAATGCATTTGTTTAATAAATTTAAAATATTTGCTTTACTGGTGTATGGTATACCTAAGTCGGCGAGACGACTTACTTACTTCATTTTGTTTTCTTTTTATAATTTGCATATTGCAGTTAGCTTTTGCTTTGGTGGTCACACCTACTAACACGATATCGGTTGTATAAAGTAGTTACAAGAGGAGCTAGTAAAGCGCTGGCTGCTTCAGCTGCTGCTGCGTCTGCTGTAGCCGCTACTGCTGTGCCTAGTACTTCTAGTTCCTTTGTTCCACCCTAGTTCCACCCAAAAACCAAATTTTTAATTCGAGGCTTGATCCCAATACTACTTCTAAAGAAGTCATAGCCTACATCCAGGGCAAAATTCAAGCACCAAACATTGCTGTGGAAAAGTTCCGTTTTTCATATACTCGGAACATTTCGTCCTTTAAAATAAGTGTCTTCCCAGATCTTTTTTGGCAAATGTGTTATAAAGATTTTTGGCCGGAACACCTTGTTGTAAAAAAATATACAATAGAAAAGAAGAATCGACCTCCGATTGCTTGCTACCTGCCTCTGGGAATAACTTTCCTTCCGGCTAGTCTGCACCTGTTGGCGAGTGAAAAAACTAATTTCGTCCCTAACTCTGGCCTATCAAAACGTACGGGGACTAAAGTCTAAACTCTCTAGACTCAATGTAGATAGTTTCGCTTTTGACTTTCAAATTCTTGCCTTTACTGAGACTTGGCTGAAGCCTGATATTGCCGATGCTTCAATTTTCCCTTCAAAATATTTAATATATAGACATGATCGGACTATCCGTAATGGTGGTGGTGTTTTGATAGCTATTGACTCGGCGTTCTCGTCTGAAATTGTTTGTGTTAAAATTTCGATTAATTCGTATATTCCACCACAGTCCGACTTGACAGTATACACTCACCATTTGAAAGCTATTCAACTTATTTCCTCATATCTCTCTGACAAAGACTTGTTCGTTGTTCTGGGAGATTTTAATTTACCAGAGATTGCCTGGACCCTCTCATATGATTCTTTATTACTGTTGCCCTCCTTGTCACATTGTTTCAAAGATGGTCTGCTTGAGTTGTCCCTAACTCAAATAAATCCTGTCCGGAATAGTCGTAGTAGATCACTATATCTGGTATTTGTGTTGGATTCTTCCAACTGCTATGTTGCCAGGACTGATCCCTTAGTTCTCCCTGAAGACAACTTTAATTCATCTCTCGATATTGACCATTGACCTTCATTTTAGGGTTATGTCTCCATATAATAACTCGATGCCTCCAACCCGATGTTTTCGCATGACATTCTTTACTATACTCAAAAAGCTTTTGTAAGCTAATGATTGGTCATATGTGTATACTTGCACGGATATGGTATCTGAGACTTCTGTCTTCTATAAAATATTGAGTTGTTCTTTGATGTTTGTGTGACACAAGGATGGTCTGATAGACCTACTTGGTTCTCCCGTGAGTTATGTAACTTGAAGATGGTAAAATCAAGGTGCTATAAAAGATTTAAAAAATCCGCTAAAGCATCAGATTTTTTCCTTTATGCTTCTGAATTCACAATATGTTTGAATATGCCGATATGTTTGCTGATTTTTTCAAAACAACTTATTCCTCTTCGATTTATCAACCAAATCTTCCTTGTCCTCATCTATCGCAATTGCATTCGTCTAATTGCTATTTGACCCTGTGTTTGATGAAATTTTGGTTCTTTACGTGATCAGCTCCGTCATACCAATATATGCACCTGGCCCTGATGAATGGCAGGCTGCGTATTAAGGCTTCGTGCAGAGGCCCTAATTAAGCCAATACTTAAGTTGTTTACAATGTCCGTACCATAACCATACCCAAAGCATATGAGAAAATAATAACATCTGAATTGCAGCATTTTTGAGCTCAATTATTTCGTCATCGTGACATGGGTTTAAAAAACGTAGATCAACAACTACTAACCTATTAGAATTTACATCTCCTTTGACCTTTATGAGCTCTTAATGAATTTGAGTGTCTTCTTAAAAATAGAACTCGTTTAGCTCATGTTTAATTCATTTCGAACTTCCTAAATTTTTTTCGTTACGGGCCTAAAATTGTCTCCACCAGTTGAAACGCAGCTTCTACCTCTTAGACAACAACGGAATCAACTGAAATCTAATATTCAAAGTTAAAGAGCTAGAATCGATCTTGAAAATTGGCAGTCTCAAATTGTTGAGTCGTATTTTAAACAGCAATTACAAGTTCTAATCAATATTGAGAAGCTAGATCAAAAAAAAAAAAAAAAAATTTATTTTAATTAATTAAATTTAATCAAACCCAATCAAAAGCGCAAAAAAAAAAAAAAAAAAAAATAAAATTTATTTATTTTATTAATTTTAAAATTTAAAAAATTCAATTTAAAATAAAAAATAAAAAAAAAAAAAAATTAAAATTTTAATATAAAAAATAAAAAAAAAATAATAATAATATTGTTAAAATATTTTTCACTTTCCTAATTCTTTTTTTTTGTTTTCTTTCCACTCATATAGAAAAAAAAATAAAAAAACCTAAAAGCAAAAAAAAAAAATTATATAATAAAATAAAAAAGAAATAAATTATTGTTTTTTAATTGCTCGGTCCCCCCTTTATTTGGGAATAAAAACCTCTATAAAAATCCCTATAAAAAAAAATTGTGTTATAGCGGGGTTTTATAAGGAAAAAAAAAAACCACCAAAAATAAAAATAAAAAAAAGGGGGGGGTCGAAAATTTTAAAATAAATTTTTGGGGCCCGGCGTAAAAAAAGAAAAAAAAAAATAAAAAAAAATAAAAATAAACTAAAAAAAAAAAAAAAAAAAGTAATAAAAAAATTAAATTATTTTTTAAAAATTAATTTAACCTTATTTTTTTTTTCATTTCTTTTCCCAAAAAAAAAAAAAAACTTCTTTTAAAAAAAAAAAAAAGCCCAACCAAAAAAAAAAGTTAAGGGCCCCCTTAAATTTTCCCTTGAAAAATCAAAAGTACTAGATTAAGAAAAATTTCTCAAATTTGTTGTTAGGCTCTAATTTAAGAGTAGATTCAACAAATAAATTAAATGTTAAAAAAAAAAAAAAAAAAAAATCATGGTGGACATCATAATCGGCTTCCATCCCTCAAATAACCCAAATTCGACCGCAAATATGGGGAATTCAAGAAAATTTATTACTTCATTTACAAGTATGGTACGTGAAGACAACTCATTGTCCAATTTGGACAAATTTAACTATCTAATAAGTTGTCTATCAAGCCATTTCAAGTATCAGACGAAAATTATTCCAAGGCGCCTCAACGAGCGATATAACAAGAAAGTTCTTATTTTCGTAGAACATATATCAAGTTTATTTAACATTGCTAGGCATACGGTGTTACCGTACGTACAATTTTTGATACGGTTTCAGCTATCCGCGGATCGTTGTTGCCTCTTGGGTCTGAAGCTGATGTATTTAACGCAGTACTTGTTCATATTATCTCAAAAATTGATTTTGAATCTAAACAAGCATATGATCAGGTTCAAGAATACGATAAATTGCCAGACTGGGTCGACTGTTATCAAATACTAAGTCGCACTACCAGTATTTATATAGATGTATTCGTACAACGCTCAGTACGTACAAGTGGCCCATATGACACCAGGCCCGGGCCTGTTACGAATGACCCTAAGTAAAGTTAATGTTGTAACATTAACTCCGACCTAAGGGCGTAGGCGTATTACATATATAAACAAAAAATAAAACTAAAAGAAATAGAAAATATTAAATGTAATAAGATAATAGGTTACATATAAAAAGGAAACAGATGATTACAACTAATTATGAGCGAGAAAGGACAAGATCGCAGTTTTTATAACCGGAAGCGATGTTTCGGAACCGATAACGTGCCAAAGTCTGTTGCAGACACTACAGAGTATACGAAAAGGTTCATGCAGAGAAAAGTTAGTTGTGCAAGTGGGAAGTATAAGCGGTGTTAAATTGCGGGTCCTTCAAGATGGAACAGAAATGTTAATTTGGTTCAAAAGCTCGGAAGAGTCAATCTCAACATTCAAAAGTTTGTAAAGAAAAGTTACACCAAGCATAGTTCTACAATTAGTTAAAGAAGGAAGGTTAATTAACTTTTTTTTAATTTTTTTTTTTTTTTTTTTTTTTATTTTTTTTTTTTTTTTTTTTTTTTTTTTTTTTTTTTTTTTTTTTTTTTTTCTTTTTTTTTTTTTTTTTTTTTTTTTTTTTTTTTTTTTAAATTTAATTTTAAATTATTTTTTATAATATTTTATTATTTTTTATTTTTAATATTTTTATTTATTTTTTTTTTTATTTTAATTTCTTCTTTTTCTCTTACATCTCTTCTTTTCTTCTCTTTTTATCACTCCTTTTATCTAAATATATACTCATGCCTCTAACAAGATCTGATCATAACTCGTTTTGTTTGTATCGCCATGCTACATTACAGCTGACATAACAAAAATGTACGGACAATTTCTCGTCGCATCTGAGGATAGAACTTTCCTACAAATCTTGTGGAGAAAGTCACCGCAAGAACCTATTCAATTATTTCAATTGAATACTGTTACCTATGGGATGTCATGCGATCCATTTTTCGCAATCAGGTCCTTAAGGTTTTTATCAGAGACGTATCCTAATACGGAGTTATTTCCAATTGGATCTGCTGTATTAGCTAGGGATATGTAAGTCGACGATCTACTTTATGGAGCTGACTCAATCGAAGAACACAAAGCTAAGACGAATGAAGTTACCAAATTGCTCTCCAAAGTGGAATTTTAGTGGGGCACCAACAGACTATGAATATAATCTCAATATTGACAATAGTGATGTCACCAAGGCCCTTGGCATGTCGTGGCTGCCAACTGAAGATCTTATATAACTTCGATTTGATCTTCCCTTAACTGCAATACCAACAAAGCGGAAAATAGTATCGATCATGGCCAGGCTCTATGATCTACTAGGACTATTAGCTCCAGTCGTAGTATGCTACAGAATCCTGATCCAAGACTTGTGGATCTAGCGCTTGGACAAGGACGACCCGTTGCCAGAGATCTTACGGACTAGATGGCAACAACTTGAAGCTGATTTATCTAATATTGAAATGGTTCGCGTAAATCGATTTGTTAACACATCGCCAAAAAAAAGGTGTGATATCCGTGGATTTTCGGATGCCTCAAGCCTCGCTTAGAGCTTTGCCTTTACGTTCTACTCTGCCAAACATGGACTAAAATCAAACAGAAATTAAATTGCCTTGTCAGCAAAACATATTTTTGGACAGATGCAACTGTCGTTCTTCATTGGATTAAAATGCACCCATCAACTCTAAAATGCGTTATTGCGTAACAACCATACAAACTCAATCGCAGGATCTTATTTGGAGTATGCCTGAAAAGAATAATCCAGCCGACAGCATAAGCAAAAACAACTATTAATGTTGTTTGACCAAAGATTAACCAAAGAAATATACAAAACGAAACATAAACAAACATAAGTCATAAAGATTCATATGGCAAGTATTGCTCAAAACCAATCAAACATGCATCCGCACTCTGTCGACACTTAACACTTAAGACCAAAACGACGCATTATCAAGTCGCCAAACGCTGAGCATGCACAAGTTTCAAACCCCGAAGACGTGAGGCATTAGAATAAGCATTTTTAAGAACATTTGTCGCCTCGAGTATCGAGCCTAGATTCTAAGAGTTCATTTATACATATATCCAACAATTTTTCCAATAAAATTAGTTCATATTTTGAATTCAACGAATGAAGACCGGGTTGTTTTCCTTCTCTCCGGGAATCCCTATTCATTTTGGTCGTTCGAGCCGGATTCATTTTAGTCCTTCGGAAAAAGGTACTCTGTAGTTTTCCCGCACAAGTGGTAAGAGACTCAGCGTGTGAATCAGCGCCTTTAAGTCAGAAAACTTATGCAAGTGTAAATGCAAAGATCAGCTAAACGCAGCAAAACTAAAATAACTCGGTTCTCCCCCACCAGTGGTAAGACACAGAGTATAAAACAAAAAAGCAAAATATTGCTTAATAAATAAAGAAAAAATAAAAAGTGCGTGCGACTATTATAATGGCAGTCAGGCTAGTGCAGCAACTGCGGTATTTTCGGCGACGGGAGTGATTGTTTGTGACGTAAAAAAAAAAGTTAACTAGTGTATATTTATGTAGTTGCAACAAACAGCAGAAGAGCAGCAAAATAGTTACAAAGAAGAGGCTGCAGAAAGTACTCTGCCGATACGAGAAAATCTGGTGCGATGACCGGCACCGGTACCGCCTGAGCAACGATAAAAAAAGAAGTAAAATCGTCAGATGGCGGAGTGGACACACATGTTCTGGATTGAAATAAAAAAAAAAAAATGAAATCTGAGTGAGTAGAGGTGATGAGCAATGGCAGGACGTAGCGGAGTTAAGAATAGGATGAAACAAAGAAAAGTCGAACCTCTTAAGCTACTGTTTGCCACAACAATTAGTTGGGCAAAGGCAAATAAATTACAAGCTGAATTAGACAAATCGAGTTGATTCGGCAAAAATTAAAGCAAAAAGGCTCAACCTCTACAGAAATTACGCCTAACAATATAAAAGTAATTAATACATACGATTTCCAGAAAGCAGAACCCAAGAAGACAATCCAGACCAGAGAAGAAGTGCCCGGCGGACTGCCCTGGACCATTAAATTCGTCATATTGCGCATCGACGCCCCAACAGCCTATGCGAAGACCAGCACCGGCAACGTTTAGCGCGACAAGCTAGACCCGCAATGAAGTAGGACCCAACAATCAAATACATCATAAATTAAAATTGTTTGCAAAAAAGAACAATGTTACTATGTTAAAGTGAGCAATAATTGCGTTGCTCTGTCTAGAGTGTGGCCCGTAAAGCCACACGCCAAATAGACAGGACAACACTGCGATGATCTAGTAGGGAAAGAAAAAAAAATTCAATTTATTGTTAAACATACTTACATACACCATATAAAATGTTTGTTAACAAAACTGAAAAATTGTTGGGGATGTATGATATATTGTCACTCATCGAAGTGGGTCGTCTTTTTTTTGCGCTCTCGCTTAATTACTGTCTTTCGTTCTTTCGTGAAGTTAATTTATAATATTCAATTTAAATTCATTGCCTTTACCAATTTTTAATAACGCTATACTCATCGCAAAGTTTGATTTAATTTATTAACATTTACTTATGTCAATATTAAAACTTTAAGAAACGCAAATATAATTTTGTTGTTGCGCTGCTTAGTTTCTGATTTCGTTCTATTTTTTCGCTCCCACCCGCGCTCTCAATTTACAGTTCATAGTTTGTTTTTGTTTGTGTGGTGTTGGTGCTCTCGATTCTTCTGCTTTCTCTTTTGATCGCGCTCGCGGCCGTTAACTTCGCGCTTGTGACAAGTTTTTGTTGTTGTGTGTTGTAATACAAAAAAATATGCTCTTTTTTTTTTCTTGTTTTCTCTTTCTAATTTGCATATTGCAGTTAGCTTTTGCATTGGTTTGTATACACCTCTCTTAACATATATACATTTTTCCCTTTTTATTTACATATTGATTTATAATTTGTTTGTGATAAATCAATTATTTAATAATGTCTGTCTGTTGCAAATATAATTGCAATAATCCCAGCAAGACCAGTGAAGACTTTCTTTACTGTTGGCTGTGTGACAATGTAATGCACTTTAAATGTGCTGGCTATACAGTGAAGGTGCGGGATAGTATTGCACAGGGTGGCGGCCTTAAATAGGGCTGTGACTCGTGTCTTGGCTTGGAGCTCGAGATGCGAAGTTTTATGAAACGGACTGGGGATGCGTTTAAAACCCTGTCAGCTGGCGTTCATAAGCTCCAAGAAGAGCTTTTGGCGATGGAGGTTCAATTCAGAAGTTCTAAACTTTTGATTGAAAAGAGAAAGAGGGCGCGTCCCTCAGTCCGTCGGCACATCGTTCTCTACCAGTTCCGGCTTCCGACAATGACCCTATGTCACCAAATATACAGCAGCTGATATCGTTTAGGAGTCCGGCTTTTTAAGGTGTGGAGTCTCTTCCCATTTCCCCTGGTGAAAGTATCCCACCTACTAACACGATATCGGTTGTAGTTTCCGAACCGTCCGGACAAACATCCTTTTCCAGGAATAAAAAATAAAGTAGTTACAAGAGGAGCTAGTAAAGTGTTGGCTGCTTCAGCTGCTGCTGCATCTGCTGCTGCTGCTACTGCTGTGCCTGGCACTTCTAGTTCCCTTGTTGTAATTCCACCCAAAAAGCAAATTTTTATTTCGCGACTTGATCCCAATACTACTTCTAAAGAAGTCATAGCCTACATCCAGTGCAAAGTTCAAGCACCAAACATTGCTGTGGAAAAGTTCCGTTTTTCATATACTCGGGACATTTCGTCCTTTAAAATAAGTGTCTCCCCAGATCTTTTTGGCCAAATATGTCATAAAGATTTTTGGCCCGAACACCTTGTAAAAGGAGAATCGGCCTCCGATTAGCCTGCTACCTGCCTCTGTGAATAACGTTCCTTCCGGCTCGTCTGCACCTGTTGGCGAGTCAAAAAACTAATTTCGTCCCTAACTCTGGCCTATCAGAACGTGCGGGGACTAAAGTCTAAACTCTCTAGACTCTATGTAGATAGTTTAGCTTTTGACTTTCATATTCTTGCCTTTACTGAGACTTGGCTGAAGCCTGATATTGCCGATGCTTCAATTTTCCCCTCAAAATATTTAATATATAGACATGATCGTACTATCCGTACTGGTGGTGGTGTTTTAATCGCTGTTGATTCGGCGTTCTCGTCTGAAATTGTACAGTCTTCCAATCAGGAGATTGAATTTGTTTGTGTTAAAATTTCTCTTAATTCTTTTTCTGCCTATATTACTTGTTCGTATATTCCACCACAGTCCGACTTGGCAGAATACATTCACCATTTGGAAGCTATTCAACTTGTTTCCTCATATATCTCTGTTGGCTAACGGCTGCGCCCTTGCGGAGCCCCAAACTGCTCGCTTTGTATGATGCGGCCTTCGGATGATTTCCACCGAGGCGGCTTTGAGGCACTTGCGATTTGGCAGGAATAAAATTATCAGGGTAACTTCAAGTTGCTTTATTTTTTAACCTAAAACTAAGTAGTACAATTTTCGGTGGGCAAAATGCAACCACATCGAACGAGATTAATTTCAAGAGTAAAAATTCAAATACAGCAAACCATGCTGTCTTTTACAAAATTCAAAGTTCTGGAAATTTCCATAGAAGAAGTAAGCAAGAAAAG
>JAECWI010000515.1:0-10146 GCA_018150345.1 Drosophila equinoxialis | reverse complement strand
TATTAGTTCCTGCGTTGCGAATCTGCTCAAGGGAGTTGCCATCACGCTGCATCTGCTGCTTGCATGTATGTAGCAGCTCCCGATTGAGTTTGCAGGCCGTTCATCAAACTTATAAATATGGATTTGTTAAACTAACATAAACAACTCAACTTTTGAAATTTTAATTTTATTTTTTAAATGAAGAGCTTAAATGTTTAAGCATTTTCTTTTTCAGAATAAGTAGGATCTTCTTTTGTGATTATAATTTAAAAATGTTGGAAGATTGGAAAAAGGAAACTTTTATAAGTTCAAGTTTTGTTTTACAATTAGATTCCAATCACAAGGTAAACATAAACACACAATTAATATATCCACATAGACCCATCAATTAGTAATTAATAAATGAAAAATGAGGCCAAGAGATGCAGCACAACTAAGACCATCCCTCGTCGTCATCTTTTCATTGCTTCATTATAGATATCGGAGATAGATTCTGTTGCAAAGCAACAGGCCGCTCTCTAGGTTGTTCATTCTGCTCTAAATTGTTTATCTTTCGTCATGTTTTTCGTGTTTTTGTTTTTGTGCTGCGCCCGGACTGGCTGATAGTTAGATTTAAAAACTGTAAATAGTTGCCGCAATAATCGCAATAATTAAAAAGCCAAACTACTGCCACAAATCATTAAAGTAGCAACCAGACCAAGTCAGATACGTGTGGAAGGGTAAAGAGAAAGACGGAGGCAAAATAGAAGTAAAAAGAGGAGTATCTACAGTCAGTCACAAAAGTATTCGTCTCTAGGGTCCGTTATATTCATGCTCGTTTTTGCTGGATATTCAATAATAAATTCAATCGTTTTTTTCATAGGATAGGGTAAATAAAATATTTATTTAACTCAATTTAACCTAACTTTATTTAAAAGTTCAATATTTTAGATTTTTTCATAATAAAACAAAAAAATCCCAAAAATGTAATCCCACAAAAGTATTTGTCTCTTGAGGAAAATACTCAAATATGTTAGAGGACTTGTTTTCCAACAAAACAACGACCCAAAACATACTGGCTGGAAGGTAAAAAATGGGCCCACCTTAAGCTGAAAGTCCAGGAGCACAAGGTTTCTTCAAAAAGAACTAAAGGCAGTTTTGCTTGAGGAAGGGTCAAAAAATCCAGAGGAGAGATGCCGCAACCTGGTGGAATCGATGCCCGACTTTTTTTTTTTTTTTTTTCTTACCAAGTTTCTTCAAAAAAGAACTAAAGGCAGTTTGCTTGAGGAAGGTCAAAAAATCCAGAGGAGAGATGCCAACCTGGTGGAATCGATGCCCCGACGTTTGAAGGCCATTATAGACAATAAGAGCCTGCATATTAAATATTAGAATTAGTTTTAGTATCTAGAAATAGTTAAAGAGACGAATAATTTTGTGGAATTAAATTTCGTTCATTTTTTGTTTTGTTTTATTTATTTATTTTATTTACCCCATCCTGTGAAAAGACGATTGAATTTATTATCCAGCAAAAACGTGAATAAATACCCCTAGAGATGAATACTTTTGTGACTGACCGTAGATTCTTGAACACTCTCAAAACGGGCTCCCTATTATTAAGTTGTACGCTTATACAACTGCAAATGTTTTATTAATTTAGACCTAAAGATTTTTATATTAAAAAGCTTTTCACTTGGACACCTGCAGGTTGGAAAAGATTAAAACAAAAATCTACCACGGTGTATTTTTCCTGAAACTAACCTTTCAAAATGGCGGCTTAAGTTTTGAATATATTGGTACCTAATCTTTGTGTCCACGATGACATTCTGAGTGTTTTTAAAAACAGTGAAAAAAGAAAAGGTAGCAGTAAAATTGCAAAATCTATAAGATAAGATTTCATGGGCTAACAGACACTAAGAATCGTGAAGGAACAGTGCCTTCACTTTGACAACGACAATGAATAAATGGGAAGGAGAACCTAAAAGTACCGTGTTGATATTTGTCGGATGGGTCGGCTGGGAGTGGCAGTGCCTGTGGAGAACGAAGCAGGGGGAATATCTGCAAGTTGTTTAAATTAGTTCTATTCTAGAGCAATTTTATACGTGGCACCTTTTTGTATGCCGCATTCGCGCATTTTCCTCTGCTGGCTCCGTTCTTGCATTGTTCGCCGCGCCTTTCACTCTGGTTTGGACAATTGCATTCGCCAGTTCGTTTTAAGTCTGCTTTTGTTGCGGCACCTTATTCTCTTACAGACTCGAGTATGTGTCTTCTGGTAGTTCATATAATTACTTTTCGTCTCGACTGAATGTCTGATTTTCAAATTCTTGAAACTGCAACTTGATGCTCAAATTGATTTTATGACGTGCACATTTGATTCGCTTACGGCACCGTTACAGTCCCGCTAGGCAATACAAAAAGTAACAATGATTGAACCAAAATGAACCCTCAAATTTGTGTTCATCGTTGCTTAATGTTCAATCCACTCGACCTTTCACTTGAACTGACTTCTTGTTACACATCTCGTTCTTTTGTTCTTTATTGATCTTATTCGTTTTAGTCATAGAATTACCATTGCGCTCATCTTTTTTATATCTCTGATCCTAGAGATGCAAACTCTGTATCTTTACGGAGTCCTTTTTAAATTATAGTTGTAATTTGGTTATATTTATTCCCCTTGTAAAAAAAATTGGTTAAAAGTTAGTAACATATATATTTGGGCACATATGTATGTATGTATAAGGTGGAATCATCCGTTAAAAAAAGGCTTCCAAGAGAAGCACCCATAGTTTTTGCATTCACCGCTGAAGGGCTGTGTTGTGCAAAGAAAGACCACTTAAAGTAGAAATAGAAACCAGAGCGACTAGAAACCAATTACAAAAAGAATAGTTTGTAGTGATCCACAGCGTCTTTAATTCCTTTTCCATATTACATTACAATTATCATTTGAATTTCAAAGTCGTGATTGCATTTCACATAATTGATTACACGCAGGTTTTTGTAAAACATCATCGTCGGACTCTTTTGCCGCCCATTCATCCTTAGCTTTTATCGAAAGGGGAAAACAAGCCACAAAAGTTTGTTGAATTCCACTTAGAAGCCAAAGTAATACTAAAGGAAGAAGGCAACTGAGGTGTGGCACACACACATGAATGCAGCGAGTGGAGAATAAAAATTTTAAATAAAATGAAATGGAGTGTCAAAATGTTGTTGGGAGTGGCAACGCCCTTCTTATATCGGAAGGTGTGGAATGAGGGGACCACATTGATTGAAACTACAGCAATTTGCTTAAGAGCAGCGGCATACGATACGGCGGGGAAGGCGAAAATACAAAGAGAAAGGAAAAGAATTCAATAAAGAAAGGCAAAAATAAATTGCATGTAAAACAATAAAATGAATGGCCAGGCCCCAGAGTCCTCACGTGACGGTTGGCAGGGGAAGTCAGTTGCAAAACATTGTGGCTTGTATTCCCAAAAGGTGTGGCAATGCTGATATTATTGGATACTCAGTTAAACGGATGTATTAATGTTATTGGTATGCGTAACTAGAAGCATCTTTGAGTTTCAGTTAGTTCCGGTGTCTTTATCATAGAAATCATATGTCCGGTTTATGTTATGGAAAGAGGTCCCGTTGTGACCGCCTCGACGTACTTGATAAATTTATGAATTAAGTCGTCATCTGAATCTACTATTTTAAACAACTATTAAGTACTTTAGCGGCATCTACGGTCAATTCCGACCTACATATGGCTCCATAAGTACAAGAGCTCCAAGACCGAAGTTTAGAATAGATATGTAAATATTATTAATATACATTGGTAAATTTCTGTGTGAACTAATCAGTCTACAAGTTAGACGATTAACGAGATTCCACCAATTTAACCCTCCATTAGGTTTACACGCAACTTGATAATACATAAGATATTAACGAAAGTTACTTTCGGACACAAAGGCTTTAACGCAATTCATTCATTTTAAACATGATATATATTATAAATAAAAATTTATCTTCTTTTTTGAACTTGACCAATTTCGTATGCCACGTTTTTTCCTGTTCCTCCTGCGGAAACATCATCGCCATCAACGCACATGATTTCGGATTTGGGTAGCACCTCAAAATTGTACCCGTCAAATGCACGAGCGCAATAAATTTCCAACTCTGGCAGGTCAAAAAATGAAATGCTGGAGAGAACTTCACTGACAATAAGAGACACGTTTCAAGGGTTAGACTAAGGGCACAGTGGTTCTACTTTATCAATATTAATTTCATTAATTTAAATGAGTTAAAACGAACAACCAACGACCTTACATCAGCTAGTCCACAGTTTTCGACGGGCTACACCACTGTGGCTTCGTTTAGCTTTCAGACCACATTGCGGTTTGTTTGCCCAGACCTTCAGACATTGCCTTGTCATATACCAGTATGTTTTCCCTTTCACTCTCTCTCTCTTTCTCGCTCGTTTCCTATTTATGTGTGTGTGTGTGGGGTGTGTTATATTTCCTTGGCATTTCAGACGTCCAACCGTGGGACGACTAGAACAAAAAAACCCGACAAAAGAAGAAAGAAATATTTTGTTCCTTTTTTTTAATATTTATAAGTTTTTCAATTAAAAGGCTAAAGAAAAATACTATTTTTATATGTTTGCCTCAAAAATCGACCATCACAAAAAAGAATCGAAATAAAAACAACGAGTAAGAAGAAATAAGAAAGAGTTAGAAGTATGAATTTCCTTTTATTCATATGAAGCAAACCAAGTACATTTTCTAAGTGGCTTACTCACTCACACAAAAAATGAAAAAACAATTAATTGACGTCATTAAACGTATAGGAGATATTAGACACAGTCAACTGATTCTGGTAAAAGTTACCAGATTCATTTTTAAGTAAAAATTAAGGTCTTCTATCCGACTGTGGTATTTCACGCACCAAGTGACATAATATTGAAATATGTCTACATATTACTAAAGGGAAATGTGATCTAGGTGATCAGAACGACAGACGAACATGACTAAATCAATCCGATCTTAATGATCTTCAGAGTTGTTGTGAAAGAAACCTATTAAAGCTCAACGGCTCCAAATGTACTTAGCAACTTATTATCTTAGACTGCCTTAGAGCGGTTAGATATTATCAATGACTTAGGTGTTCTTATGGACCATAAATTAACTTGTAATCCTCATATTTCTGCTACAGTTAGTAAAGCTATTAATGTTCTTGTGTTTGTGAAACTATGGTCAAAAGATTTTGTCGATCCGTACACAACCAAAATTCTGTATACTTCATTTATCCGTCCTATCTTAGGGTACGGATCTTGCATATGGTCACCTGAATATGTGACGCACCAAAGTAAAATTGAATCTGTTCAAAAGCAATTTCTGCTTTTTGCTCTTTGCGTCTAAATTGGGATCGCAATATCAATTTGCCATCATACTCCAGTAGGCTTCTTTTAATCAATCTTCCTTCTTTAATTAATCGTAGAGTAATGCTTGGTGCTATCTTTATTCACAAACTGTTAACAGGCTATGGCCTGGTGTCGTATGGGCCACTTGTACGTACTTCGCATTGTACGCGTCAACATCCAGACAATAAAAAAAAATTATAATAAATATAACAAAATGGACGCGGATAGATGCTGATCAAGAATGTATATACTTTATGGGATCAGCAAAGCTTTTATGTGCCTGTTACTTAGTACATTTGTCGACTTTCTATACCATTTCACCCTACGACGGAATAAAAATTATAAGTAGGTACATTATGACACAAACAAACTGAAACTACATTTCACAGTGATCCTTCCTATTATCTTTATAATATATATAATTGGCATAAATTATTCATAAAAAATCGTTTTTTATATCGGCCGAATTATTGTTTCATTTTGATCCATTTTTGGCCCACTGTGCATCGCTTAGTTTTGTTATTAATGAAGTTCCAAAGGTGCTGTTCCACCTTCTCTTTATCTTTGCCTCTGGTTTTTCTTCTCCATGTGTCAAGGCTTTTGAAAACCCGCAGTACTATGCAAGCCTTGGTTGCAGTACTGCCCGCCCACTTTTCTCCATTGTTATTCTCTTTTCATCTTAAGACGCTTTTGGCGCTTTTTAGCCTTTCTCTTTTGCCACTCAACTTGGTTTCCAGCCGCATCCCCGAGTTGACTTTGATTGACATTTGCCGTTTGTTTGCAATTGTCGGCACATTTATCGTTGCCTTGATTTTATTCACATATTGGGTGGTCCAACTCTGAAATTGATCGTGCTTTGACCCAGATACAGTGTCTAACCTTAAACATCCCTCAATGATATAAGTGTCCACTTCTTGAAAACCAACCTTGGCTGTAATTCCATAACTGAGAAATGAAAAAGTCCCTTTTCTGTGTAAAATCCTTAAAAGACATACACGCTGCGTCATAAGAAATTTTCAGTCGTTATTTTTGAAAGTCCTCTTAATCATGGCAAAAGTGTAGGTAATTGGTGATTCACTTTCTTTTTTCGGATTGTTGCCTTAGCATTTAACATGTTTGATGACTTGCTTCAGTTTTGCAACACCAAACTTTTTACATGTTTTTTGGTGGGTGTTTTTATAAAGAAGAGTAGTGAATTGTGACACATATATGAGAGAAGTGTTTGGATAGAGCTGAGTGGCAGGAAAGAGAGTGAAGGGCACTTGTACTGTCTGCATTTGGTATGTTTGTTGGGCCATTGTTAAATCGATAAATTTCATTTCATTTTGTCCAAAAAGAGTTTGTGTTGTGTTTGTGTGTAGATTTCCCCTTTTCTTATTTATCTTTCGATTTTTCAAGATACTTTAATTGGGTATAAGCCTGAGTTAAATAGTTTTTTAAACTGTATCTAGAAGATCGAAATATATGTATACATATATCGGACTACTACTATGTACTTATTTATATATTTTATTCGGTTGACACAACACAATGAAAACAAACATAGATTGGCATTTTAAATTTCCTACAACTTTAGCTGGATGGCTTTTTCATGTACTTAGTATTTTGACCAATATGTAGATATGTATGTTAGCAACAACGTTTTTCTCTCTGCGTGTTTGTCCGTGTTTTAACAAGTTCTCATTGCCTCTTTTTTGGTCTCTCTCACTCACTCTCTTGTTTCTTTGTCCACACGCGACAATTATGAATATTTATATAATTAAACATTAGTATATATAAATATATATTTAAAAGAGTAAAAAACATATATATGTACATACATACCTCGGATGTTTGTTTACAAATAAATTGAGTTGCATAATTTGTAACATTTTTTATACCCTTGCAGAGGGTATTATAAAATTGGTCAGATGTTTGTAACGCACAAAAGGAGACGTTTCCGACCACATAAAGTATATATATTCTTGATCAGCATGAGAAGCTGAGTCGATAGCCATTGTCCCCGTCCGTCCGTCCCGTCCGTCCGTCCGTCCGTCCGTCCGTCCGTCCTTCCTTCTTTATTTATCTTTTTCCTTCTGTCTTTTTAATTATTGTTATAATATTTTTTTTTTTTTTTTCAATTTTTTTTGGGGGAAAAAAAATAAAATATTTTTTTTGTTCGGATTCTTATTACTATAACTTTTAAAAAAATTTTTTTTTTTTTTTTTTAAAATTTTGCCTATAATTTTAAATTTTAAAATAAAATAGGATAATATATAATCTCCCATAAAAAAATTTTATTTTGATAAAAAAAATAAAAAACAATTTAAAATTAATTTAATTTCTTTTTTACGTCATCAACAAACAAAAAAAACACATACACACACACAGACCAAGCGCTACACGTATGTATGTGTGGGGGTGGGGGGTTGGGCTTGCTTAAAAATTTGTAGTAAAAAGAGAAATAATTTGAATGTTTTGTTTGTGTGTTGATGAATTGAGTTGCAAGGAAAGAAATTATTTCAAATATAAAATTTTTATTAAATTTTGCAATTATTTAAATAATTCAACTCTTCAAAATTTCCCTTTTTTAATTCCCTTTTTCAGACAGACATTAATCAAGATTATCGGCTTACGTTGACCTATATGGAAACTAGCCTAATGTAAGCAGCCCTAGACACGCACAAAAAACCTTACCGCCGGTCTAGTGTAAGGTTAATTAGCTAAACATTAACTGCAATTGATCGCCCACATACAAAGATTCTCCAAAAGAGCGATTCTCTGTTAATACATTCCATATAAGTATGTTCTTGAATCTGAAGATTTCTGGCCTGAAGATTTTTTCAAGGCCTCAAGCAAACATGTTAGCAGCAGAAAGATAAAAAGTTAACACTTTTGCTTTTGTTTTTTATTTTTATTATTTGAGAAGAAAAGTTATGCAAATGTTGTGCGTTAAAGAAGCCCAAATGAGTGGCTATTATATTGATTAATCGTTTAGTTTAACACGGTTTAGTTTGCTTTAGTTTGGTCTCGTATTTATTAGCTTTGACCTCAAATCGTTTTTAAGAACATCAGGTTTGTAACTGTAAACGATGGAAGTTCTATTGATTTAGTTTTCATTTTCAAAGTTTATTTATCGCGAATTTGATTTTTTTTCTGTTTGTTCCAAGTTTTTGTGTTTCTCCGTATATCGGTTTTTGTGTTTTTTTTTTTTTTTTTTGATCTGGGAAACTGTGTCAAAATGCCGCAAACTGCTGCAGTAGAACTGAAATCAAGACACAAAGTCTCACAGACTATTTAGGGATATATACTAACAGATACCCTGTATTATAAAGAAGGACCACAGAATATTCTTTGAAAAACATTAGGACGGACGTCTATATCTATATATATCTACTCGCCAGTTGATGCTGATCAATATCGCCACGATTGGTGAATTTGTTTGGACGCATTGTAGAACAAAAATTCTAAATAACTAACAGGACTTTAATCATTTGAATGAATATACATACATACATATATGATACGATAGATCTATGTGACTTTCGTTCTGCTTGTTACACATCTTCGCAGTTTATGTATTCGAGTATACTTTTCTTTATTTTATAGATACAGGGTATTAAAACAAAAATGATGCCAATAATCTGTGTGTGTAAATGAATTTGTGTTAGATACATACATTCCTATATATGTACATATGTACCTACAATATCTGCCAAAAAATAACATTGAGCACATATGGGGCCAAATAAATTTGCGAGAATCGTGCGTCGATGTCAAGAGGTCAACCTAGCCGTATGCAAACCTTAAAGTGGCTCACATTTTTAGTCATAAGTAGTAAAGTAATCTTAGCCATTTTTTGTGTCATTACTTAAACATTTACATATATTTGAGAACTTAGAGGCTACTTTGAAAAGCAATAATAAAACAATGCTAATTTTCAAACCAACACAGTCAAGTGCTGACGTCTAATGTCGTAAAAGGGTAAACAAACCGTGATTTCATTTTACAATACTCAAATACATTGATAAATATAAAGTTAAGTGCAAAAACTTCAGTTGTCCAATGTGGTCACCAGACAGTGTATTATACAACATTTGTGAAGTTATCTTCTCTTTATCTTTTCTTTGAATTGCAAACATTTTACTCTTGAAACTTACTTGGCAACTTTCGGTATACTTTTATTTATTTATTCAACTTTTGTGCCTACATATACATATGTATGTCAAAATGTGTCGATTTGTTGATTTCATTTACTTATTATTTCTTTTTGGGTATAAATACAAATGAGCTAAGATGGAAAAGTGAAATTCACTTTAGCCCTCTGCAAAATTTTTAAATACTTTATTTTTTTTTTGAGATTTTAAAAAGCAGTTTACAAACAAATTATTTATCTCCCTACATCTAGGAGAGACCAAGTGCTTAACCTTTTTAGTCTTCGGTGTGTCGTAATGGATCAGTCTTTGAGTATTTGAAAACTGAAGTAATCAGTAAACAACCATAATTTTTTTTAGTGTTTAAAATTAATGGAAAAGAATATCATACGTACTCGTATGGAATATGGAATCCTATCTACACTGAAATTAATTCTTGCTAAAGAAGTAATACTTATATGTATATATACATATATATATGTATCCAACCCCTCTACGAGATCTTTGTATCTCTTTGTGCTCTCTTTCTGTTTCAGTATTTAATGGGGAGAACCATCTTTTTTCTTCATTTTGAGAGTGAATGTGTTTTTCGTTCAGAAATGGCTAACTGTTAGTATTACTGTTAATATTTTTGCATGCCTAGTTGGCCTTCCATCTGGC
>JAECWI010000512.1:0-12317 GCA_018150345.1 Drosophila equinoxialis | reverse complement strand
GAAGTCCTAGCTTTCGTTTGGGAGTCTGCGATAACTTTTGCTGGCAGGCTCATGGTAGGGTGGGTACAGACGCGGAGCGCAATTGACATCTATAGCGCCAACAAGAAGTGATGTCCGGAACTCTTTTTGTATTCTTCTCTAACGAAAACCCAGGCAAGGGATTCGGTCAAAAGTTGAATGGCCGCTGTGAATATACTAGCTATGACGTTCACAAGAACACCCCCACAGGCTGTTTTGCTAGTCGTTTATGAATCCCATTGAGCAGTCATATGCTGAACTAAACATCTTCTCTAAAGTCAATCACACGCGTTCTCAATATAATTCAAGCGGTTCGGGTAACTCTAGTTGCAAATCGAGGTGAAGTCCTGGTTGAACAGCGTGAGTAGTTTAATTCGTTCTGTCTTCATCATATTGAGCAAAAGGATCGCAGTGCCGTTAATCTTTGTGCTTAGCTGCTACTTTATTTTATTGATATATATGTGTAGTTGTCTTTCACTAATACTGTAGTATATTCATACAAATAATCATTCAATACAATGAGCTCAACTTGGAACACTTTGTTGCAATTAAAAAAATGAACATATACGCATTAAAATATAATCGGGCACTTGAATATGTTTATATGTATACATTGATGTATGCAAATAAACATATTCACATAAATATACAATTAAGCATGTACATTTGGATATGCACATATGTACATATATTCACATAAGCACAGTAGAGCTAGAGCCAGGCCAGCGTGTGAGTGCTGACCAAGCACTTTGATGCATGCGCTCCAACAGTATGTATGTATGTACTGACACTCTCCCTCTCTTTTGTAGCTGTCGCATAAGTCGCAGCATAAGAATATATATGTAAACTTAGCTTAAGGAAAAGAATAATTTGGAATAAAGAATCAATCTGAAATCTACAATGAATGGACACTGACGTGTCCGTCTTAACAATTAATTCAAATCTAAAACAACCCGGTCTTCGCACTTATTACAATACATATATAAGGCTGAATATCCCAATTTTGTTTGGATATTTTGTCATTAGGTGTCCGGTACATTACAAATTATGCTTAATTTACAGATTCTACATTTGTTTAATTTAATTTGTGGCCTAATTGTGCTCAGTTCCAAATTAACCAAAATAAAATGCACTAACTGACAGCGTTTTGTTGCTAAAATTCAACGTGACTATCTTCAGGGTCGCCGTTAACTAAATAATTAAAGACTAAAATAAAAACAACTAGTAGCACGTAGAAACATGTAGGAGAAATGACTTTTGGTGGCCAGCTACTTGGACTTTTTGGTCTCTGTCGTTGCTGGGGCTACTGGCAGCCGTTCCACAGCCTGCTGATTAAGGCCAAAGGTCACACGGACATTGTCACTGGAGAAGAAGAACTTCTGCAGCTTACCTTTTGCATCCACGCAAGGACGACGATCCACTTCTTTGCCCTGTTGGAAGAGAGTCACAGTGGGCAATTGGCGTGAGAAGATGCTATCGTTAATATATATTTTTGTGTAACATACGGATGGCGTCCAATATCGATTTTTCCGAACTTCAGATGGTCCGTGTTGTATGAGCGCAAAGTTTACACAGGTGGGATTCCGAACTGGATAGAAACATATTAGCCAACGAGTGCGCTTGTCACGAACCAATTCCTCCTCGCATAGCAACAGAGACGCTATGTGGGCAAAGCAGAGCAACAAGGATAAGAGTAAATGGGCGCACAGCAACCAAGAACTCTTACAGGACATTCACCACACATGGCAACAACATGGATAAAAGCGATGGGCCGATGCAAAGTTACTGGCTCTATAGCGGTATCGCATCAAGTGATTCTAGAGGCCCTATAAGGCGAGCAGCAAGTCAGGACATCATCAAGTCGTCGAGTCAAGATCAAGCTATCAAATCATCGATACAAGTACGAGCAAATCATCGAGTTATAAGGCTTTACGAGTAACCTTAAAGACTCAACAAGGAGCAACAAAATCTGAATATAAAATAAATATCTACGCAGCCAATATAACCCAAAAAGTGTAAAATAACATATAAACATTCCACAAAAAGAAACCCAAAGTATACAAATAAACACCAACATACATTTATACATATAAATCATTGTGTCATAATTTCACCGGGACACAAAATAAAATTTTTGTGCCGAACCTCGCCCTAAAGATTGAAATTATCGTGAAGGACGAAAAAGGTTACAACTGGCGCCCAACTTGATAAACTGGTGAAATTTAACCGGAATAAAGGAAAATGGGTAGAAATTGGATTTACCCAATGAAGAAGGAGGATTTGCTACAGACAGGCCAAAGAATCGAGGTCAGCATGAACGGCACGGTGGAGGAGATGAGGAAACAACTAGGCGAGTGGGTAGACAACAAGGAATCTGATCCAGAATGGAAGCACGAGATAAGCAGGCTAGAGGAAAAATTCACAAAAACTATCAAACCAAAACCAGGAACAAGCTCAACAAATGCAAACGAGAATGGTGATGCCGAGGCGTTCCACAAAATAGACATCGCCACTCTAGCAATTCCACCATTCACACCACAAAGGTAAGGAAGTGAAGGAGCGCTAGACAAAACCGAAGGGAAAAATAACCAAAGAAGACAAACAATTGAACCTAAAAAAATGGCGCAAACGGGACTAACGAGTATGCCTAAACAAGTGAGAGAGTGGACGTTTAAGTTCGATGGCAACTCGAATCCGCTGGAATTTCGAGAAAAAATAGAATGGTCAGCGGAGATGTATGGCATAGAACTCGATATGATACCAAGGGCGATGCCAGAACTGCTAAAAGGCCAGAGCTTTAAAGTGGTACATTCCGAACAATAAACAATGGCCGTCATGGAAACAATTTGCAGAATGCTTTGCTTTAAAGATATTTTCTACGAAAGGGATTTTTACCAAACTGGCCGATCAGGTCATGGCACGCAAACAGGGTAACAACGAATGGTTTAAGAACTACATGGTAGAAATGCAGACAATGATGAGTCCTCTAAAAATCCCACAATTTGAGCAACTAGAAATCATTCTGGAAAATTGCACACCAGACTTGAGTATATTTGTTCGGCCACACAACATCACAACCCCTATGCGTATGCGTAAATAAATTTATGTATATGTGTGTGTGTTCAGGAGATTAATGTAAGTTAATTTCATTGCAATAATTCTCGAATTATTGTACATTTAACTTATGCCTTTTCTCTTCAACAGCATTGTAAACAGTTTCAATCAAGTATTGGCAATTTTTCTAAAAATTCGCCTTGCTTGACAATTCAATAGAGAGACACCTGTCTTCGGCAGAGTTGCCCTCAGCAGTCTCAAAATTTTTGTGAGTGAACTGTTTGCGTCATTCAACGGCTTGAACCGACGATCGATTGTGGATATCCGAAAGTTAATTATATTTAACTTTTGCCTGGGATGGTAGTAAGGGTAAATATAAAATAAATTTCCCAAAATAGTTTTGTGGGATTATAAAAATAGAAGGATGTACAAGACCTAATCTTTTCCCCAATCTTAACCAATCCTAACCAAAGGAGCATTTTGGAATTATTTTCAAGTACAACTGAGGCGTATAATTTGCCTAAGGAGATTTTTTATTCGTCTTCGAAACGGACGAAATAATCAGGATTAAGTGAAATGAGTCAACATAAGGCTCCACAGTAGTTTAGAATCAATTTTAAGTTAAGTTTACATTTAATTTCCTTTTGTTTTTTGTTTGTTGTCAATTTTAAAGGAAATGGAATTCAATGGCGGTGTATATTTTCGTTCACAATTTGCCTTTTTCAGAATCTGAGTTTGCATGTAAATTTACAATTTAACTAGATGCTTTAGCTGTATTTGGAATATGTAAACCTTCCTATTTTCAACAGCGACAACAACACAACGAAAGATCTTTCTGCGTGGAAGAAATTTACAAGCTGTAAGTGTATCAAAAACCAATTTTCCTTATATTTTTATAAATTTATCTGATGAAATGAATTTATTCGGATAAGCCTTTGCATTTAATACATTGTCAATGGACATCTATATATAAAAGTATGTAGAGAATGAAATTTGTGAGGATATAAGCGTAATCACGCCACATGAATGTATAATCTTTTTTTTCTCTCTCTTTTAATTTTTTTTTTTTAACTAATGTGAAAAGTTTAAATATAGTAAAGTTAGGAATCATGAATATTAAACAGTAAAGTAATCATTAGTAATAAGAACCAATATGCAACATTTGCAACCTTTATAATCGGATTTGCAGATATTCATCTACTTAGCTAAACTGTTTTGGAAATTAAGAATTTTTGTAGATCAAATTGATCGAATCGATAGCACGCGATGCTAAATATTTTGAATTGTGTGAATAAATATTAAGTTCATTATGAATCATAAATTTCTTTAGTTCCCTGATGTAGAAAGAGAAGTCCTAGCTTTCGTTTGGGAGTCTGCGATAACTTTTGCTGGCAGGCTCATGGTAGGGTGGGTACAGACGCGGAGCGCAATTGACATCTATAGCGCCAACAAGAAGTGATGTCCGGAACTCTTTTGTATTCTTCTCTAACGAAAACCCAGGCAAGGGATTCGGTCAAAGTTGAATGGCCGCTGTGAATATACTAGCTATGACGTTCACAAGAACACCCCCACAGGCTGTTTTGCTAGTCGTTTATGAATCCCATTGAGCAGTCATATGCTGAACTAAACATCTTCTCTAAAGTCAATCACACGCGTTCTCAATATAATTCAAGCGGTTCGGGTAACTCTAGTTGCAAATCGAGGTGAAGTCCTGGTTGAACAGCGTGAGTAGTTTAATTCGTTCTGTCTTCATCATATTGAGCAAAAGGATCGCAGTGCCGTTAATCTTTGTGCTTAGCTGCTACTTTATTTTATTGATATATATGTGTAGTTGTCTTTCACTAATACTGTAGTATATTCATACAAATAATCATTCAATACAATGAGCTCAACTTGGAACACTTTGTTGCAATTAAAAACAATTGAACATATACGCATTAAAATATAATCGTGCACTTGAATATGTTTATATGTATACATTGATGTATGCAAATAAACATATTCACATAAATATACAATTAAGCATGTACATTTGGATATGCACATATGTACATATATTCACATAAGCACAGTAGAGCTAGAGCCAGGCCAGCGTGTGAGTGCTGACCAAGCACTTTGATGCATGCGCTCCAACAGTATGTATGTATGTACTGACACTCTCCCTCTCTTTTGTAGCTGTCGCATAAGTCGCAGCATAAGAATATATATGTAAGCTTTAGCTTAAGGAAAAGAATAACTTGGAATAAAGAATCAATCTGAAATCTACAATGAATGGACACTGACGTGTCCGTCTTAACAATTAATTCAAATCTAAAACAACCCGGTCTTCGCACTTATTACAATACATATATAAGGCTGAATATCCCAATTTTGTTTGGATATTTTGTCATTAGGTGTCCGGTACATTACAAATTATGCTTAATTTACAGATTCTACATTTGTTTAATTTAATTTGTGGCCTAATTGTGCTCAGTTCCAAATTAACCAAAATAAAATACACTAACTGACAGCGTTTTGTTGCTAAAATTCAACGTGACTATCTTCAGGGTCGCCGTTAATTAAATAATTAAAGACTAAAATAAAAACAACTAGTAGCACGTAGAAACATGTAGGAGAAATGACTTTTGGTGGCCAGCTACTTGGACTTTTTGGTCTCTGTCGTTGCTGGGGCTACTGGCAGCCGTTCCACAGCCTGCTGATTAAGGCCAAAGGTCACACGGACATTGTCACTGGAGAAGAAGAACTTCTGCAGCTTACCTTTTGCATCCACGCAAGGACGACGATCCACTTCTTTGCCCTGTTGGAAGAGAGTCACAGTGGGCAATTGGCGTGAGAAGATGCTATCGTTAATATATATTTTTGTGCAACATACGGATGGCGTCAATATCGATTTTTCCGAACTTCAGATGGTCCGTGTTGTATGAGCGCAAAGTTTACACAGGTGGAATTCCGAACTGGATAGAAACATATTAGCCAACGAGTGCGCTTGTCACGAACCAATTCCTCCTCGCATAGCAACAGAGACGCTATGTGGGCAAAGCAGAGCAACAAGGATAAGAGTAAATGGGCGCACAGCAACCAAGAACTCTTACAGGACATTCACCACACATGGCAACAACATGGATAAAAGCGATGGGCCGATGCAAAGTTACCGGCTCTATAGCGGTATCGCATCACGTGATTCTAGAGGCCCTATAAGGCGATCAGCAAGTCAGGACATCATCAAGTCGTCGAGTCAAGATCAAGCTATCAAATCATCGATACAAGTACGAGCAAATCATCGAGTTATAAGGCTTTACGAGTAACCTTAAAGACTCAACAAGGAGCAACAAAATCTGAATATAAAATAAATATCTACGCAGCCAATATAACCCAAAAAAGTGTAAAATAACATATAAACATTCCACAAAAGAAACCCAAAGTATACAAATAAACACCAACATACATTTATACATATAAATCATTGTGTCATAATTTCACCGGGACACAAAATAAAATTTTTGTGCCGAACCTCGCCCTAAAGATTGAAATTATCGTGAAGGACGAAAAAGGTTACAACTGGCGCCCAACTTGATAAACTGGTGAAATTTAACCGGAATAAAGGAAAATGGGTAGAAATTGGATTTACCCAATGAAGAAGGAGGATTTGCTACAGACAGGCCAAAGAATCGGGGTCAGCATGAACGGCACGGTGGAGGAGATGAGGAAACAACTAGGCGAGTGGGTAGACAACAAGGAATCTGATCCAGAATGGAAGCACGAGATAAGCAGGCTAGAGGAAAAATTCACAAAAACTATCAAACCAAAACCAGGAACAAGCTCAACAAATGCAAACGAGAATGGTGATGCCGAGGCGTTCCACAAAATAGACATCGCCACTCTAGCAATTCCACCATTCACACCACAAAGGTAAGGAAGTGAAGGAGCGCTAGACAAAACCGAAGGGAAAAATAACCAAAGAAGACAAACAATTGAACCTAAAAAATGGCGCAAACGGGACTAACGAGTATGCCTAAACAAGTGAGAGAGTGGACGTTTAAGTTCGATGGCAACTCGAATCCGCTGGAATTTCGAGAAAAAATGGAATGGTCAGCGGAGATGTATGGCATAGAACTCGATATGATACCAAGGGCGATGCCAGAACTGCTAAAGGACAGAGCTTTAAAGTGGTACATTCCGAACAATAAACAATGGCCGTCATGGAAACAATTTGCAGAATGCTTTGCTTCAAAGATATTTTCTACGAAAGGGATTTTTTACCAAACTGGCCGATCAGGTCATGGCACGCAAACAGGGTAACAACGAATGGTTTAAGAACTACATGGTAGAAATGCAGACAATGATGAGTCCTCTAAAAAATCCCACAATTTGAGCAACTAGAAATCATTCTGGAAAATTGCACACCAGACTTGAGTATATTTGTTCGGCCACACAACATCACAAATCTGGAGGCGCTGATGTGACTAGCGGATGAACACCAAATGCGGGAGCAGAAAAGAGCCGAATTCCATCACAGAAAACAATGGAGAACGAGAGACCACCCGCAAGCAAGTATACATGGCGGACGGGAAGGTCAGAGATATAAAAAGAGCAGTGGACAGGATACGTTCGATTCGGAAACAAGGATATGAACATTACATTTCTCATCATGTCGGACAGAATAGATGCTATAATCTTAGGATGGAATTTCTTAAGGCTGATGAACACCGAAATAGCTTGCGGGGCCCACAGGATAAAAATTCCAACGGTGAAAAGGATACAGGGCAGGATAACCGAACGTATATCAATCATGGTGACACAGAAGGAAGAGCAAACGAAAATACACACATTTCTAGAACACGAACTGATGGAATTGGGCAATATCACAAAGCCCATACAGTTAACCCATAGTAAAGGTGAAGAAAAAAACAAACCGGCAAATGGAGATTATGCGTGGACTTCAGACAAATCAATGCGAAGTCTATAAAGGGTGCATATCCGATGCCGCGTATCGACTATATATTAAATCAATTGCGTGAGGCAAGGTTCATAAGCAGTTTGGACCTCGTCTTTTAGGTCCAAACTGCTTATTGGCAGATACCACTGGAGGACAGAAGCAGGGCAATGACAGCGTTTACCGTTCCAGGGACAGGACTATTCCAATGGAAGGTAATGCCATTCGGTCTACATTCAGATTCAGCAACTTTTCAACGAGCACTAGACAAGCGATTGGCCCAAAGATGATGCCGAACGCATTTGCATACCAAGATGATATAGTGATTAGACAGCTGCATGACTTCATTCACTTAATAAGTAAAATAGAGTATACTCGATAGAATTGAATAAGAGTGACAGACGCACAATGAGTGAGTATGAGCATAGTATATTTTGGTACTCATACAAGCAAATTGAATGACACTGATACTGACTGAGTACTCAGTAAAACGGAGTCAAATTTGACACATCTAAAAACATTCGAGTTATCCAAGTATCAGGGTACATATAATCTATCTATGTTCTTTCGTTTTTATGGGTTTTGAAGTACAGATTCTGTACGCACAACAAAAAAAAACAAAAAATGCTGTGTCGGCACCTGTCATTCGGATACATTCGAAACATACTTACTTATACTCACTTATACTCTCTGTTTTAACATTGTACGCCGAGTAAAAAACAAGCCTATCCACTCACTCATACTTATTCCGTTTCGCACTCATATTCACTCAACTCAATTTGAGAGTAGTATATCCGAATGTCACTTTTGACATTCATGCAGATGTCTAATAGTGATCGTGATCAAAATAATGGAATACCATAAACAACACCTGCGAAGTATTCAGAAGACTAAAAGACAATACAGACAATAGTATTGCCACGGACCCGGACAAAGTAGCAGCAATAGCCCAGCTAAAACCACCAACATGTGTGAAGGAATTACGCCAATATCTATGGGTAAGTTCATGGTGCAGAATATTGGTACCAGGATTTACAACTCTAACGCATCCACTAAACGCGCTACTTAAGAAAAAAACAACGTGGCACTGCAATGAAGACCATCAGGAAGCATTCGACGCTGTGAAAAAAAAGCTAACGAATGGACCACTGTTTGTTCTACAGATAGACGCAAGCAACATGGGACTAGGAGCAAACCTCATACAGAACACAGAAGAAGGCGAGAGGGTACTATCATATCTATCTAGAGAACTAAATTCGTCGGAGAAAAATTATTCTGCAACTGGAAAAGAGTGTCTGGCGATGGTATGGGCTGTACGAAAAATGACGCCGTACCTGGAAAAATACCATTTCAAAGTAGTGACCGATCACATGGCACTAAAAATGCTAAACAGTATACACAGTCCCACAGGTCAAATAGCAAGATGGCCATTGAAGCTACAACAGTACGACTTTGAAATATCATATCGGAAAGGCAAGCTGAACATAATAGCAGACGCCCCTTCGAGGCAACCAAAGGAAATATGCAACCGCAACAGACAACGGCAACGACGACGACAAGCCAATAAGGAGTGTCAATGGGTTCAGGATATGATGAGAAAAATCAAGCAACAGCCACAGAAATATCCAGACTAGGTGGTGGAAAATAGCCAATTATACAAAAACATACCGCACAGAGCAGGACAAGAGCAAGCGGTGGCATGGAAAATGTGTGTGCCAAAGAGTCTACGACACCAAATAATGGAGGAAAAACACACGTCAGCGGCGGCCGCGGATACGGGCAGTCTAATGGAGTCCAATTCAAAAGCATGATCTTCAAGAAGATGCTAGAAGATTGGGGAAGCATCCATCAGTTAACAGCGCCGTATACGCCACAGGAAAATCCGACTGAACGAGTAAATAGAACTGTCAAGACAATGGTTGCCCAATATGCAGGAAACAATCAGCGGAATTGTGACAAGGGCTGGCCAGAAATTACATTGGCAATAAACACAAGCCAATCGCAAGCGACTGGATTCACGGCAGCATATGTGATGCAAGAACCAAGAATGCCGAGAGCCATATGTGACAGCGTTACGAAAGGAACAGGAAAAGAACAAGTAACACCGGAGAGAAAAACGAACCAGATGAAAGAACGATTCGAGCTTAGTAGGAGGAACCTGGAGACTGCGGCGCAAGATCAGTCACGTCATTATAACTTGAGAAGGCGAGAATGGAGGCCGTCGATCGGATCTTAGTATGGGCGAAGGAGCACCATCTGTCGAACGCAGCGAAGGGTTTGCTGCAAGACTAGCACAAAAATTTGGAGGACCTTACACGGTATTAGGATTCACATCTCCAGTATATATGCAATATACGACATGAAGTCACAGGAAGGAGCAGACAAGCACACATTAGCCAGCTCAAAAAACAAATAGACGACATAGACACAGAAGAGCAAGCAACATGTGCCCAACAACAAAAATGTATCTAGGCAACAATGTACCAAACAACTAGCAACATAAGATGCCGACCAAACCCAATATCGTAAACGACGAAAGTCAATCGTCAGAGTTAGTTCGTAGGAAAGGATGACGGAAAGAGTTATGACAAACTAACGGTATCAAGGAGATACCAATACAACGATTTGTGATATGATAGTGGTAGTGAATAGGCCACCAATGCACACTATCTTCATGATACAAAGAGCAACGCATTGAAGCAAGTGGAGAAAGCAGAGCGAGGATAACGGTACTGGAACTATGCACAATGGTTGCGAGGTTCCAATTGACTTAAACGGCACATGCACAATCACTCTGATTCAGACAACGAGTAAACAACAAACCTGAACAACCAAGAAGAAAGGTTTGGCCAGGATGAAGGCCTAGTGCGAGGTGTGGCACCACGGGCACGAGTGGCACGACACGGTACGAGTGGCCGGTTTTGCTGGAGCCGGTCATCGTCCTCTCCTCGGACGACGATGAGGAAGAGAACGAATGGGAGTCAGAAGACAGCGGCTACCCAAGCGAGGAGAGTGCCACTGACTCGGTGGTGGCAAACCGAGCTCCTGTGGCGGGAAGTAGATGAAGTAACGGCTGGAGAGAGGAGGCCATGTCCGAATTTAATTTAAGGTATCGATACTATGCTGCAATCGGAATAAGGCATGGGCCCATTCGCGGAATTGAAGAGCGACTCATGGAGGGGATTAAGAGTAAGCTATGCATGACTCTATAGCAGGGCCCGGCACTTATATCCCCCGGGGGACGAACACATTGGGTATCTCGTATGCGTGTAAGCAGAACGGCTGTCTTTTGCTGTCTTTTTCTTGCATCAGATTATCGGCTGCGCTCGTTTTCTTGATAGAATTTGATGAACATTCATTTTTTACAGTGTACAGCAACATACGCACACAAGCAAGTGCACACATACTACTACATTTTTTGGCGTTCTCTTTGTTGCCGGGCCCTGCTCTACAGAATATCAAGCAATACAAGCGAATCAAACGTACGCTATACGTGCGCGGGTACCGGTGGATGATGCGAATGCGGTCTATGATGCTGGTTGGCTAAGCGATTCTCGTGAGAGAATGCATGCAATGCATGCCGAACGGGGGGTAGTGGGGCGGTATGCATACCAAATCATACGAAATATCGTCGATCGAGTTCGATGAGCAAAGGGTGGTATGTGCAAGCCGAAGAAGAGGGGGCGAATAGATATTGATTACGTAAAGAAACAAAGTTAACTAATTTGAACTTGAATTAGTTAAACAAGTTGAACGAAAATCAATATATTATACATAGGATCAATACATTATACATGGAAACTAAATAGCGATGTGTGGAGAAAAGAGCAACAATTGCAAAAATTGATGGAACGAGCGAAGCAAGAAGGACATGGAGAAAAAGCAACCTAGAGAGGACATGCGACCAACAAAAGAAATCAAGAACCGGAGAATAGGATGGATGCTCGCATAGCAACAGAGACGTTATGTGGGGAAAGCAGAGGATAAACGTCAAGGGGCGCACAGCAATCAGAGCGTGTATGCGCCTGCGCCAAGGACTCTTACGGGACTTTCACCACACATGGCAACAGCGTGGATGAAAGCGATGGGCCGATGGAAAGTTACCGGCTGTATAGCGGTATTCTAGAGGCCCAGGATGCCTATATAAGGCGAGCAGCAAGTCAGGACAAAAAGTGTAAAATAACATATAAACATTCCACAAAAGAAACACAAAGTAAACAAATAAACACCAACATACATTGTTTATGCCCAACCGGGCAACACAAGGGTTAAAGGAGGCGGAAGCTTTCACCTCGCGCCGCTCTCCCGATGA
>JAECWI010000507.1:0-14433 GCA_018150345.1 Drosophila equinoxialis | reverse complement strand
CATCGTAATCGAAACCAGAAAATTCTCGAATTCTTTTTGCGGTTATTTCTATCTCCCTCGCTCTCATAGATAAATTTATGCAATGCTCTGATATTGTCTACTTTACCCGTTTTCAGAGTACCACTTATTAAATCATTTAGACACGACATAGTTAAGGTTTTAATTTCACCACTAACAGAGCAGGACCGACTTAATACGACACGATTGTTAAAGAAAAAAATCACTTTCAAAAATGTATGTGGGGTGTTCTCTTGTATCCCGCACTCTTTCTATCACGACAAAATATGTGGGGAAAACTCTTTGTAACCGGATGAGCGCCACTCTTACTCGAATCTTTCCCGGTCGAGCACCCAAAATATGTGGGGTTTTATTTAACGATATAATTATAGTCTAGGGGGTTTACATGAAAATACGACTTTATAGAGATTACACTATGCGAAATGACAATCGACGTTTGGCTCGGCTCGACTTTTGGCGTCCGTCTATGACGCTTCGACTTTTCGCGCCCGACTTTGGCGCTCGACTTTAAGTGTCCGACTTTGACACACGACTTATAGCACCCGTCTCTGGTACTCGACTTTAAGTGTCCGACTTTGACACACGACTTATAGCACCCGTCTCTGGTACTCGACTTGACCTTGCATCCGACGATGACGCAAGACCTCAAAACACGTCCGTCTTGTTTGACGCGGAAAAACCATCTCTCCCCGTCGTCATCTCTCATTCGTTTGTCATCCCTCTTGATCGTCTTTTCTTACACGCTCACGCTCTCTCTTGATCGTCGTCTCGTCTCTCGTGTACAGTGGGATTGATACACTTCGCAAATGCACATCCCACATATATGGCAGCAGTATCTGCCATCCAAGAAGCCATATGGTTATTGCGCCTGCAGAGGGAACTTCATCTCATTGATACCAATAAGATCGTGCTATGTTGTGACAACAAGAGTGCGTTGCACATCATCAGGAATAATTCCTTTTCTCCATGAACGAAACATATAGATATAAAAGTCAAGTTTATTAGAGAATGGTTGACCAATGGCTCTATCCGAATAGAGTACATTCCTACCGAGGACATGCCGGCAGATGCACTGACAAAACCAGTCCCAGCTTCTAAAATAGCGTTGTTGGGATCCAGAGTGGGGTTAAACTAATGTCTTAATTAAACAAAGGAATTATCATAATATTATATCTGCCAGATATTCAATTAAAGGGGCATATTGAAAAGTACTTTCTATCTGGCAACTCTTACACTTTATATTTGTATCATCACTCATTACTCATTACTCATTAAATTAGTCTTCTATCATCTTGCAAACTGCACACACGTCTTTTAATAAACTTAAACTTTTGAATTAAAACCTTAGCAGGGCATAAATTACCAATGTAAGCTGCCACAGACGATTCAGGAGTATCTGGAGCAAGCCTAGAGATAAATAATTGTTTTCGATGAGGCACTACAGTAGTGGAGGGGCGAGGAGCATTGGGATTGAGAGGCAGCATGATCCTCTAATTGATCAGTGTTCCCGTGAGGGATAGAGTTGAGGGTACACCAGGGCTTCAATCTGAAAAGAAGAGCATAAAGAGGGACAAGAAGATGGTGCAGGTAAAAGTATGGGAGATAATAGAGATTGCGGGCGACTGCTTATGAGGCAACACAAGGGTGCATTTCTTGGGCAATTCCTTAGAAGGTGGACCAAACTTGAATTGCGACAATAAATGAATCACAGAGTCACACTCATTAAACAGCTGTTTGGCCATGTTATTTAAAGAAAGAAAATTTAAACGAAGATCCCTGTACATTCGGCTAAAATCAAGCTGCTGGCTGGCACAAGATGGGCAAGTCCAGCGCATTAAGCCAAGCTCAGGCTTAGACACAGACAAACGAGAAAATTTGTCGTAATCGCGGCCGTTGAGGCCAGCACATTTTAAGTGAATAAGATTATCACAAAGCCAACACGATATTGCTCTATACTGATCGTCAAAACGATCAGAATGCTTGCAACTAGGTAGACAACAAGCTATTGAAAAGCCAAAAGAAACTGGGCAAAAAAAAAAAAAAAAAATATATATATATATAAAAATTTAAATAAATAGCACAAAGATAATTATCGATAAAAAATCAATATTTACAAATAAAACAAAGAGACAGCTAGAGTACACAGCACAAGAGAGAGTGCAAGAACAGTTATAAGACGATCTTTGAGAGGCGGCTTTACAAAAGTGATTACGCGGGAGAGAAGCTGAGCACAAGCACAAAGCAGAGAGAACAACAAAACCACTAGCACTGATGGTATGATGGGGGCGATGAGGGGGGCAATCACTGCAGAAGCAATGACGAGAGAGAGAACAATAAAAACAAAATAAAAAATACTAATCAAATACCAAATACTAATCAAAAGAAGAAAAAAAACTGTTTAATTTGGCGAATTATGCAAATAAACACAACGGTTTTAAGGACCAGCGAAAACGAAAACAAACTAAGCACAATTAAAAATTGAGAGAAAACTATATATTTTAATAAAAACTCAGGAGCTAAGCAAAAACACGACCGTCACGTCAGAGAGCAGAAGCTTCTTTGAAGCTTGCACCCAGTAACTTTTCAAATTAGGGTAAATAGGGTGAATATCTTACGTTGTTATCTTACACTTGTTGGCAATATTGTATTTATGGCTGCGCGCATTGTTTGCTCGACGATCATACTTATAATGTCCGAGTTTAAAAAATAACAAAATAGTTGAAAGAGAGTTTTCAAATCAGTTATTTTGGATGTCGAACCATCTATAGCGAGCTCTCAAAGCCATTATTCAAGCTCTATTAAAAAAATTCAACAATAAATAAAAATTACACACAAATCACACAAGAAATGCAAGCAGTTGTGAAATAGCTACTAGCAACAAATTGTGCAGTGGAGCCCCAAGAGTGCCTCAAGGCTGTTATCATTTTTACGATGCTACAAAGCAGAACTTTAACATATTCGCACATATTAAACTTTATTTAAATAGTACATCAATTGTCATTGCGAGACCTAGGCAAACCGGAAATTGCAAACGTTTCAATCAGTCGGAATCATTGGAATTCGAGGAAAACATACATTTTCACCTGCGTACTTTCAGTTAATAATCAAATTCGGCAGAATTCTTTTCGCCGCAAGACGAGAGCAGTTGCATCGCGGTGGATTTAAATTACGCAATGACCAATTACGCTGAACCCACTTTGAGTTGCAAGTTATGTTGTGGAAATCCTGGTAACTCAAGAGAGGATATAAACTACATTGGATAATTTACTACATTATGCACTGCTAAATGTACAACTGTGGGATAGCTTTCATGAATTTGTAATGAGAATAATCGCCACAGTGCTTTATTAGAACTGACATATCTGCCTATTTGGAAGTTGCTGATTTCGTCATTCGCATTTTCCGACGCAACACCAAACACAGCCATGTCGTTGCCTTTTTTGAAGTACTTGCACAAATATTTGACTGATTTGGCCGATTTTGGCCATAAGTTCGCATGTGCTTTAAAATTCGTAAAAGCAGGACATCGTGGATACCGTTTTGTGCACTTTCCATCAGCCACGCAATGCGATGATGGATTTAATGCACCTCACGGTTCTGGAACTATCTGTATCGTGTAGTTGGGGATCAGCGACTGGATCAGCAATTTTTGCGATATAATCCACTTCACTTGAATGTAATTTGTTCAGCAACCTAATTAGGATATGAGCACGCGGTAGTCTACGCTTGTGTGTCACCAAAATCTCTATACTTAGTATCTCTCTGGCGATTATGTTGTGGCGATCTAGAGGCTTTTGGCGCAGGTACAATTCACGTGCGATTTCCCTCCACCTCGGATTACAAGTGAACGTAATAAATAAATCCAGAGTTCCATAATCGCACGTACGTCATAGTGTCTTGAGCGTAGTCGTACGATGCGTTACAATATCCAATCATTTATTGGCAAGGGTTACGACAAGACGGATGTGACATCACGCACGACGTGTTTCAATTACACAATGCATAATATTACTTCTTCGGTGAACGACAACGTCTCGTGATGTAGTTGGATCGCCAACGATAATTGCAGCAACATCATCAACGATGGGTGCATTGAATCTTCGCACATGTCCCCACCTGTTGGGTACGATCTGCTCTTATGACAAATTTGTGCGTATCCGATTGCAATAATAATTCGTCTCTTTAACTGTTATATTCCCTGTATAATGCACATTCAGCTGATCCACCATTTACGAAATTAAATATATTTGCAGAAATTGCAAGTCATTCGGAAGCAGTTATTGGATTCAAGGATGCGTTGAAGAAAATGTTTGAAATCTGGATCAGTTCCTTCGATCAATGGTTTTAGTGGGTGAGGCGGTGTAAGTAATCGATCTACTTTGACTTTTCCACTTGCGCAGCAAAATCCAGCCGTTTCGCTTTTGATCTTTAACTCATTGCAATATCGGCATACAGTTGTTATTGGTCCAATTTCTAAATTGTCATCATCACTGTAGTTCGCAGTGGGATCATATTGGAAACCCAAGCGATTGTATGATGCCAATGATCTTCGTGTGCTCACGCGTAGTCTCAATTGGCCATTTTCTCTTATTATATTTAGTCTTTCTTCGCTTAAGTTCTGTGAATACACTTTTTTGCTGGCTCGCATGTCAAGTGCGGCGGTCGATGCTTGCACGTCGTGCTCTCGGGATCTTGGGAGCGTCCGGAAGGAAAGCTCGAATTATTTTTATACTCTTGCAGGGGGTATTATAAAATTGGTCAGATGTTTGTAACGCACAGAAGCAGACGTTTCCGACCCCATAATGTATATGTACTCTTGATCAGCATGAGAAGATTAATCGATATAGACATGTCCGTCTGTCTGTCCATATGTGTTTTAGTCAGCCATTAGCCTTTAGCATTCGAAAAGGGGTGTTTGTTAAACTTTGAATTAATTCGTTAACAGGGTATTCGAAGAGTCTTACAGGTATAGGTGGAACTCATGCGATGACTTTTGGCAGTTTTTGCATAAGTGTCATGATAGATAACATTCAGATGGAAGTCGAGTTTAGCTGAGTCTGATCTGAAAATTGTTGATTATACAGTACAGGAATGATTCGAAGAGGAGATAAAAAAGCCAAGATTTTCCGAATATGCTTCTTCTGTTGTACTTGTAACAAAAAAGAATGGGAAAAAGCGTTTGTGCTCCAATTACAGAAAGCTAAATGAGAAAGTGGTCCTAGATAATTTTCCTATGCCACAGATGGATACTGTATTAGAAAGACTTCAAGGTGCGTTAATTTTTACTACACTAGATTTAAGAAACGGTTCTTTCCTTGTTCCTGTTGAGAAAAAGTCTCAGAAGTATTCGTAAGAATGGTCAGTATGAATTCATATAAATACCATTTGGAATTTCCAACTATTACAAGATTTATAATGGCAGTAATGCTCTCATTCAGTGAAGAATGGTGATGCAGTGGTGTATATGAACAATATAATTTTACCAAAAGTTGGTGCAGATGATGGTATCAGTAATCTTAAAAGGGTGTTGAAGATAGCTGCGGAAAATGGGTTAAGAATAAACTGTGACAAATGCCAAATACTGCAGAGTTAAGTCAATTTTTTGAGCTGCATAGTTGAAAATGGAATCAATAAGCCAAGTGAAGAGAAAACTAATGCTGTTTCAAGACTAAAATCCAATTTAATTTAATAAATTTAATTAATTAATTTTAGCCCTTGACTAACATTTTACGAAAAGACAACAAGTTTGAGTTTAAAGAATTGCAAATGGTAGCAATCGAATATTTGAAGCTATATTGATCAAATGTCCTGTTTTAAAGTTATACAATCCTTAGCTAGATACTGAGATTCATTTCTATGCCTCGAAATGTGGTTTCGGAGCTGCGTTTTTACAGAAGGATTTAGAAGATGGTTTATTTCATCCGGTACAGTATATGTGTCGGAAAACTAAAACCTGTGAAGAGAAGTACGATAATGGTTGAGTTGCAAGATTGTGACGATGACAATAAAAAAGAAAGAAGTTCGGTTACGTGTAGGACATTGGGCAATGTACCTATCTGGTCGACTCACTCATTTGCAAATAGAGCAGAAGCGTCAATTCAAAAACACACACAAAAGTTGCTACTAACGCCAAATTAATATAATATGGGAACTAGGAGCTCAACCGGGCTGCTTCCACAAACTGGAGACTGAAGACGGTTGCGCGGCGCAGACGAAATATATCGGTTAGAAACTGCGGTTTTTATTTTTATTTCAATATAATGACATAAAGCCAACAAATATAACAACACAAAGCTTGCTAAAACACAATTACAATTACTTCCGTCTACATATTTTAGAGCTATAATCAAATTATTTATCTTTATAATTTTAATACCAAATCCAACTTCAGACATTTTTTTATAATTTTATCCGCTTAAATATTTTTATTGTAACCCATTATTACTTAAATATAAGCTACACATTGATGGTACATTAAAGTCACCAAAATGTATGTAACAGGCAGAATTAAGCTTTTCCGACTTCATAAAGTATATACTATATTCGTGATCAGGATCAACACCCGAGTCGATCTAGCCATGTCCGTCCGTCCGTCCGACTCTCCGTATGAACACGTAGATCTCAGAGACTATAAGAGCTGGAGTCACAAAATTTGGTACGTAGACTAGTGTATTACCTACGGTGGTCAAGTTTATTTCAAATTTAAACAAATTTGATTTTGTTTAAAGACTATGATAGCTAAAGACTCCAATTTTGGTAAGATTAATCCTTTAGTAAGCGCACAGAAATTTGTTGCAAAAAAATTGTCACGACCCCTCCTCTCCCGCAATTCAAACAAAATCGATTTTCTTAAAGACTGTAATAGCTAGAGACACCAAATGTTTTGTTTATGAGAAGATTTTGAGATATGCTTCTAAAAAAGCATGTAATCAGTGTTGGAAATATCTTCTAAAAAGCATGTAATCAGAATTTTTGAAAAAAAAACGTATATGCATTTGTTGTTATTAATTTGAAATATTTGTTTTACTGGTGTATGGTATACCTAAGTCGGCGACGCGACTTACTTTCTTCATTTTTTTTTTTTTAATTATTGAATATTTGTTTATATTTCGACTCTATTGAAGTTAATCAAAACTGGGTCTTAGCTTGGCTCCAGGACAATAAATCTTACTAATTTATTTGTGAGATTTTAAATCATAGGCAGTGTTCACGCCACTGGGTGAACAGCAGTGAGCGGCGAAGAGCAGTGAAGAGTAAGGGGTTATTTTTCTGCGGGCATCGCCATTTATTTTTAGTGCGAGTTTTTTACCCTAACACCCTGCTAATTTTTTCCACTTGTTAAAATATCCAGTTTACCTTCAATCGAACTTTTTCGTGTGCGAAATTATAAATGATATGGCCATTACAACAGTGGATTCTTTAGCAAAGTCTTTTATGCTGCCTATGATTTAAAATCTTACAAATAAATAAGATTTATTGAACTGAAGCCCAGCCAAAACCCAGTTTTGATTATTGAATATTATTATTCTTATAAAACATTCTGATAACGACGGTATATAAACTGATTACAGACTTAAGTAAGGACTATCGTGGATTAAAAAAAAAAAGAGAATAAAAAACCGCAAAACTTTTTAAGTTTCAGGAACATAAATACTACTATAAGTTTTTAATAAAAATTGTTTAGTTTTAACTTAATTACAAATAAATAATTTAGATTTAAAATTTCACCTCATAAATTGAATTTGGTTTAATTACATTATCATTTAACTTTTACTGCAATTTTGCCAATGCATTTTAATGTTTCTAAATTTCTTTAATTAATAATATTAACTACTGCGAATAAATATAATATATATGTTCACCCGGTAAGGTGAACAGCAGTGAGCGGCGAAGAGCAGTGATCAGTGAGGAGGGTTTTTTGATCCTCGGCGGCTACGGTCACTCTTGGGGGCATGACTTGATTTTCTGATGGGCATCGCCATATTAATTGCGTACGAGTTTTTCACCCGAATACCCGTTCTTTCTTTTGAATTTTATACTTTGCGATTTTGTCATTTTTTAAACCGAAGCATTTGCGTGTGTGTATCGATATCCCTTGTGCATTAAATAAAATCATCATTAATTAATCGAAGTTCTCGCGCGTTTTAATTACATTCCAAACTCACCAGACCCAGAAGAAATTGGCACTCGCCAAGTTGTACTCCAAATCCCGCTCCGCCTTTCCACGAACATTGGTCCTTCGAGCCGGATTTCCTTCCGCTCCTACAGCTGGCATCGGCGGAATTCCTGATAAGTACAAAATTTCTTTATTCACACTTTATTTGCCCCTATTCACACACCCACATGTACATGTATTTTCCACGGATGTTTGCCAAGTCCGCGTAAAAGTTTAAAAGACAAAAATTATTAAAGTGTTATAGTAAAAAAAAAAAAAAAACATTAATTAAAGTGTTCACCGCGATTTCTTACATGTTCGAATTATTTCAATTGCCCAATTAATTTCCTCACGCGAGTATGCGCAAACCGGTGTATCTACTTACATACATACATCGTCATATGTTGATATCCATATACACATAATTCATTTCGGTGTCGCACATTTACCACAAAATAATAGTAATTAAAGTATTCACCACGATTTCTGTATCTACATAAATACATACATCGGCATATGTTGATGTACGCGCATATGTACATATTCATATACACATAATTCATTTCACCGCGATTTCTTGTATGTTCGAATTGTTTCAATTGCCCAATTAATTTCCTCACGCGCGTATCCGCAAACCGGTGCACTTACTTACATACATACATACATCGGGAAAGGAAAGGAACCCAATAAGGGCATTGAATTTCCCATCATCCGATCGAGTTAGCTAAATAAGAAATTACTTACGTTTTTGTGAACAGTGCGCGTGCATACATACATGCGTACATACGTATATCAAGGCATTTGTCCATATGCACTCGTTTGTTTTGTTCCTTTCGCGCACAACACTCGCGGTGATTTGTTTTTTTTTTCTCTCCGCACAACCACAAAAAAGTATAATGACACAATTAATCAACAAAACCAAAAGTCAAATATATAACCAATGGCCGGCAGCTGTTTTCGGAGTAGTGGTTTCACGTGAGTCGAGTCGTGATATCGATAGGCGGCTCGAGTGCGCCAAATTCAAATTACATTATTTCCGATACCCTTATTTCGCCTAATTATATACCCGACCATATTTATAAATAAATATATATATATATTTTTTCAAGCCATTATCGTGCCCATATATATACATATATATCCGTCCATATTTATAAAATATATATATAATTTTTCCGGCCAGTATTTTGCGCACATATATATGTATATCCGCCCATATATATAAATAAATATTTTTTTCCAGCATTATCGTGCCCATATATACATATATATTATAAATTATTAAATTTTTCCGGCCAGTATTCTGCGCACATATATTTCAATATTTTTGTTTTTGTTCTATACGTACTCCCATCGTTACTTACAAATCCATCTAAATTTGTTTTGTAATCACTCCGCTTTGTCTACGTGTAATTTTCGATCCGCATTTGTGCGTTCGTCTATTGTTCCGCATATTTCTCCATTAGAAGGGCTCCTTTTCCGAGCCACGCGCAGGAGAATTGTCCCCAAACAATCCTGCGGTGCACAGTGAGAAAATTTTTGCGTCCTCATACAGTCCACTTCTTTTTTTTTTGTTTTTCCAAAACCACTGCGCCAAAGTCTAACAGACTTTCGTCTCCCTCTGCAACTCCGGAGAAGGTTCGGCCTCCGAAGAGTCCGGTGACCGCAAAGCGTACGGACATCAGCGAATCCCCAAAGTTTATATATTTTATCCATGGTTTGTTTTTTACGTAATCCCATCGATACTTATAAATCTATCTAAATTTTTGTAACCAATCCATTTTGCCTACGTGTATATTGCAAGCCGCATTCGTACGTTCGTATATTGTTCCGCATATACCTTCACTAAAAGGGCTCCTTTTCGCAGCCACCTGCAAGATAATTCCTGTGGTTCACAGTGAGAGCATTCTCTCGTATTCATACAGTCCACTTCTCTTTTTGTGAGCTTTTCCAAAACAAAAGGTCCCCCCTAACAGTCTCCGTCTCCCTCTTTAACTCCGGAAAAGGTTCGGCCTCCGAAGACTCCGGTGACCGCGAAGCGTACGGACATTCCGCGCAAGTCCCGCTGTCTTAGTAAGCTGTCTTACCGCTTACTAACACCCGAAGTATTGAGAATTGGGATGTCTTAGTTATCGCCATATGCACTAGCAAATTGCCGAAGGCCACAATCCTCCTGTGGGAGAAATCAGTGCCAAATAAGACTGTCGTCTCCACTTGGTACGATTTAAACCAATTTCTCACCGATCGGTATCGTGTCCTGGAACGAAGAACATAAGTCAGCCGCAAGTGTCCAAGCCATCCAAGCCCCATTGGCCCCCGCAAATCCTCCGCGACGATGAAGGTCTAAGCGTTTCCCGCGAAAGCTCAGCTCAAACCGGCGTCTTGCAAGATTTGCCATCGGGAAAATCACCCAATACGGCTTTGCCCTAGTTCCCTTGAATGCCTGTTCACAGGCGTTTGGAAACCATTAGACAGAAGGTACTCTGTTTGAACTGTTTTCCTCGCGGTCATCAAGTGAAGGGCTGCTCAGGTGCGCATATTTTATACATGCAAGGAACATCATCCTGGTTGCATCCGAGTGATGTGTCCGTGTCCTCATCGTCCGCTGCGCAAGTCCCACCATTCATGTCCTAGACACCATACAAGAGCTTCAAGCACCCCTTCAAACTGCGGGCCTCCCGATTCGGAAGTGGACTTACAATAAGAAAGAAATACTTCAGGCAATCCCAAGAGAGCAGGAAATTGAGGATGTGGCCATTATTTAGTTTATACCTTTAAAGTATGAAGATGAGCTTTTAAAGCCAAAAACAAATGAAGTAATCCTTAACCAGTAATTTAGTACTAATCCTAAGTTATGTATTATCTTCTTATTATTGATAATCATACCCCAGGTGGTTAAGTGAAATTGTAAAGTTCGTTTGTTTCCTAACGAGTTATGAAGTATGAATTAATTTAGGAAATGAATCTTGCTTCGTCTGAACTCGCTGTAAGTGAAAATATTGGGAACCATGCAACCAAATGGGAAATCAAGAATGGCCTAAAACATGTTTGTGGGATCACCAATTTAGACTTGGCCGAGGATCATGGTGTGGTGTGCGATCTCATGCTTAGACCAATGGGCATGACATAAGCCAACATGTTTGCAACGTGGTGCTAGATAGATTAACGTATGTTTTGTTTTCTTTGTTTTCTCTCACTCTTTCTTTTTATCCTGCGAGAGGACTTTCTCGAGGTTGGAAGACGCGAGCACTGCGAAAACTTTGGTAATCGCTGGCAAGCCGCCGAGGACGTCTTCCTTTGTACGATAGCGATAAACTCTTTGACGCCGCCGGGCTGGCTAGACCACATTTGTTGTTCAAGCGAAGACATTCATGCAGCTAATCTGGTTAACCGAACTTGGCTGGGATGACGCACTGCCGCCTCTTTCCTGCTGCAGCAATGGCACGAATTCCTGCAGAATTACCTAAACAATAGTCCTTTGGAAAGTCTAAATAATATGAATGATATGGGACTATAAGTTAAATTTTAATACCCATATTTCCACCACTGGGTTTTTATTAAAAGATGGTCAAAAAAGAATGGATCCCTACCCACTTAAGTTTCTTTTTACCTTCCGCTTGTCCGTCCTATTTTAGAGTATGGATCTTGCATTTGGTCACCTCAATATGAGTCTCGCCAGATTGGACTTGAATCAGCTCAAAAGCAGTTCTTGCTATTTGCTCTTTGTGGCTTAAGTTGGGGTTCGAAATGTCTTTTGATTAACCTTCCCTCCTTAATTCACCGTAACAGAATTATACTTGGTGTTATTTTATGAAGAGAAGCTCCTAATCGGTGATATTGACTCGCCCTGAGTTATTGGCTTAGGTAAATTTGCCGTCGGTACCATGTAGACAGAGTAGATATTTTATTATACCTTTAACCCTTAATCGTTGTTCTTCTAACTATGCGCATGACATTATTGAGTCCTCTGCTCAGATTACAACCTATTAACTTCTGTAATCTGCTCAGTGTCTTTTATTAACACAGTTCTATAGATAGCTGTAGCATTATTTGTTTGTCTGTTTTTTCCATATTGTATCTGTCCACGCGATTCGTGCCGTGCGTTATACGGCTGCACTCGGTCGGTTGGGTGGGAGGTGGGCAGCTATCTGCTTGGTGTCGCGCGTAACAGTCTTTGCCCTGCTGTCGTAGGGTGCCACTTGAACGTACTGCGCATAGTATCGTCAACGTCCGATATATATGGCCGACCAAGACGACGCCCCGCCCGCGCGCCACCCGCCGCCCCCGGATCACCTTGTCCACACTGCTCCAAGCCAGGACGACGACTGCCATGCCAACAGCAGTCTTTCGGTTGGGGAGAGAGCTAAGTCTTTCGAGACCCGCGTCCTCCTAGACAATCAATTGGATCCTTTCACCCCTCCATTAACACTGGTCATTCGAGACGGATATCCTTTCGCTCCTCCAGCTTGCATCGGCAGAACCCCTGATAAGTACAATAGTTCTTTATTTACATTTCATTTACCTCTTACATACTAATAAAGGTGTGAGCTTTGCCGCTCTTCCATAGCGACCTACACCTTTTTATATACTATAATGGCTTGGCAATAGTAGCAAAATCTTTAATAAACCTACGAAAATAGGAACATAGTCCTAAAAAACTTTGAACCTCGCTGACCTTAGTCGGAACTGGAAAATCCTTTACTGCTTGTATACCTTTATCGTCAGCTTTGATGCCTTTGCCTGTAATCGAATACCCTAGGTTTTTAACACTCGTCTGAAGAAATTCGCATTTATCTAATCTTAACTCCAATTTGTTTTCAACCAATTTGTCAAATACTTCTTTTAAAATTTCGTGTCGTAAATGACGTAAACTTCACTGAATCCTCATGCATGTATACATGGAAAAACCTATTCTTTAAGTCGAGTTTCGAAAATAAGGTTTTTCCTGCAACAGATCATCAATAAGTGGAATAGGATAACTATCTTTTGAAGTCGCCATGTTTAATTTTCTGAAATCAACGCACATTCTAAGTTTACCTGTAGTCTTTTTTACGAGCACGATTGGGGAAACATATTCTGACTCATTCAGCCTAATATATTCTTTGCTTAAGTACTCGTCAACTATTTTTTGCAATTCAGCCTTTTCGCTATAAGAAAGTCGTCTTGGATTGCAGCTAAACGGAGTTATGTCATTGATTGTGAGTTTCATTTCGCACTTAACCTTTGGTTCGCTTGGTCGATTTCTTTCCAATTGGAATTAAAAAAAATATTTTCAAACATTGTCGTTTCCTTGAAACTTAAAGTTTTGCCAACAGAATATTTTGAATTTACCATGTCACAATCAATATTTAGCATTTGGTTTTCAAAATTATTGCTCAAGTCATGGCTTAACTTAATACTTTCGGGCATTGACTCTTTACACAGATCATCGTCAAGCTGTAGTACAATTTTAGCTTTACTTTTTTAGAGTAGAGATTTTATCTCTACTTAACAGTGTTGGACTTCCCATAGACTCGACGGAAACAATCGACTGACTCAGCTTTTTTTCCCAACTTGTACTTTACTATGTTTTCTTCTTTTTGGTTCTCTCCATTTGGCTTCTCATTTGTTGCGTTGCGCTCTCCGTTGATAGTCGTTTCATTTGACTTCTCATTTGATGCGTTGCGCTCTCCGTTGTTACTCTTTTCATTTGACTTCTCATTTGTTGCTTTGTATATTTCTTGCTGTTCACTCAGAATGCTCTCGTTTTCTGTTTCTCTTTCTGTCTGCGTCTCGCTTTCTGCATCGTTTTGTTCATTTTCTGCTTCGTTCTGTTCGTTTGCTTTTACTTCTTGCTGCTATTGACCTTGGAACAAGTCTGCATTGAAATTTTGATTCTGATCGGCGCCATCGTCCGACGTATACAGAATGCTTTTAGGCGCTCCCAGCAATCTTTGCCAGGGGGATCCGCGCGTTTACCTAGTCCTCCGTTAGGAGCAGCTCCATCTTTTGGATGTTACCCTCTCGCTACAGGACTGAGTTGGTTTAAACGTTCGGATAGTACATTTTTAGTGCCACTATCTGGTAAGTTTAAGTTTTTGCACCAGATTTGTAACTGGGACTTTGAAAAATCATCAGAATTTATTTGAAAGCCATTATTGGTTCTTAAAATTTGTTCTTAGCTAAATTATAGCTTTTCCACTGTATTTTCACTGGGTTAACTATGACCACTTCTGAAATTATAGCGAGTAAAACACGTCTGACTTTGGTGAGCTCTCCAT
>JAECWI010000506.1:7290000-7449076 GCA_018150345.1 Drosophila equinoxialis | reverse complement strand
TTGATATTTTCAAAAATGTCCACAGTTTGTCCACAGTGGACATTTTTAATTTAATATTAGTGAATTCATTATACATAGCTATAAACGACTGTGCCAAATTCGGTCAAGATCGGGGTGACTATATCAGATAGATCCCATAGGAACGATCGGTCGAAAACAGTGACTTTGATCAAAAACTTCTTTATTTTCTATATGTTTAGATTGTGGGCCGTTCTTTCGCAAACATTACTCTTTTTTTAGATAAAGCGTTTTCCACTTGGTCGGCTAGAAGTGAGGAAAGAGTAACAAACAACTTGCAAGGGTATACAAACTTCGGCGCGTTCGAAGTTAGTCCCGCCCTCTGGTTTAAAAATTGTCCACTGTGGACAAACTGTCGACAAACTGTGGACAAACTGTTGACAATCTGTGGATTTTTTTTTTTAAATGTCCACTGTGGACAAAGTGTGGGAAAAAAAAAAAACAAATTAATTTTTTTATTTCAACCTTTCCATAGCTAGGAAAGTGTTCATTCGTCTTTTTGAGACCTAGGGAATAAACTTATCATGTTAATTTATTATATCACTGCTCAGCGAATGAAATATAAACATTTACCTAATGTGCGCAGAATATTATTTAAATTAGATTTCTTCAAGTTCAATTAATTTTCTTGGATAATTCTCGAAAGTATTTCTAATCAGCCGGACAAGTCAACGAAACTTCCCTAGAAGTACACCTCGTACTTGGTCTGATCGAATAACTATCGCATACCTACCATATCGTTCCGTTCAGGCCAATTGTTCAATCATTTAGCAGGTTTTTATTACTTCAGCTTCCCATCTATTACGTGTCCAACCCAAAGAAAAAATGAAAATTGGGCAAGTACTCAGATGAACTTCTTTAATAAGTAGACGGAGCTACCGACTAAAAAGTATCCCATATTTTTTTGTATACACTTTTCCCCCACACAATGTATTTGGTTTTGTGCATTTGAATCCCCTTCTGTGATTATTAAAAATTCATTGGGTTTTTTTTCTTACATTTTATTTTATTTCAATATAATTTCATTTCATTTCATTTTCTTGACATATGTATAACAATTCATTTAGACCGTCTCAATTATGCATTAGAGTAAGACATTAAATAAACTATGAACTAAAATTTTATATAAAAAAAAAAAAAAAAAATTAAAAAAAGTAGGCAAAAAAAAATAAAAAGCAAAATAAAGGGAAAAAAAATGCATAATAAACAACATGTCACAAAACTTAAAAAATTTTCTCATTTTCACAAACAAAATACAAAACAAAAAAATAAAAACGAAATAAGAAAAAAAAAAAAAAAAGGCGAGACAGAAATCTAGGAGTGCATTGCAATTATTTTTTCTACCCTTTTTTGTTTTTACAAAAATTTGATGGGTTAAAAAAAAATGTTTTATCGTTTATCGAACACATAAAAATCGTACTCCCTCTAGGAGAGGAGTAGCGCGTTTTCTTTTCTCGTTTTCTTCTTACAATTAGCTCTCTAGATTGACTGGAAAACACTTCTGGAGTTAGTTGTGGGATTGGATTGTGGGAATCAGGATGTATGCGGGATCTGGGATCTGGGAATTGGAAAAGAAAAGACCGTTCCGTCGCTTCGTCGCTTTTTGTCTAGTTCGTTGTTGTTTCGCTTTTGATTTTGTCATCAGATGGCGCCGCCGCCGCTGTTTTGGGTGCAATTATTGCTGGAATTTCTTCGGAAGGTGCTGCCACAATGGGATCGCTTGGTGCCTCAGCCTTCACTTCAACTGGTGATGAGGCGGCTGCTTCAGGTTCCGCAGATTTGGGCACTTCTGGGACAGCTGCTGCTACTGCTGCAGGTGCCTCAGCTTTCACTTCGACCGGGGTCGAGGCTGCTGCTTCAGGTTCCGTAGACTTGGACACTTCTGGGACTGGTGCTGCTGGTGCCTCAGCTTTCACTTCGACTGGGGTCGAAGCGGCGGCTTCTTCAGCTTCAGCAGCTGCTATCTTTATATCGCCGGACTCGCTTGTCTCACGTTTCTTGTGCAATCGTTGGGGCAGATTCTGGGTACAAGAGCATGGACACATGCATTGATCTTTGGGTGCGCCACCAGTGAAAACGGAATGCAAGCTAAAGGCATTTGGTATCGACGACGGTTGTACGCCCAATGGGAAGGGATCTACATTTTGATACTTTTCGTTCGAATAGATCGAATTTTCTTCACAATTGGCATAATATTCCTGTGGCAATATGACAACTGGCATAAAGGCAATAACCGCACCCTTTGGTATCTTATCGGGCGGATAGAAGGCTGGCTGACCAGGAGCTTGTGGTATAACGGGCAATTGTGTTAGTGACATGGCGTTCATTATGCTGCCAAAGTTGGCAAATTGATTTCCATTGAAGCCGGTGAATTGTTTATTAAAATCAACCGAGGCTGGATTTGGATTGATTTGATTGGTATTAGGATAGATGCTAGAGGTGCTAGTGGAAGAGTGGTAGGAGGTGCTGGTGGAGGATTTCGATGAGTGCTGCTGCTTATCGGCATTACAAACACAGGCATCTTGTCGGCTAAGAGTGGGAGGATTAGATGGTGTATAGGGACGTGGTGTTACTTTTGGTTCATTATAAATTGGATTCGGGGTAGGTCGTGAGGTCACGGTAACGGGTATTTTTGGAATAGATGGAACCTGTGGTGTATGATACTGTATGATACTTGGTGTAACGTTCGTTTTCTCAAATGGTCGTGGAGTGGATGGCTGATAATACGAGGTCGAGGTCTCATAGTGTGGCTGTACAGTAACTGGCGGTAAGTATGGTCTACTTGGTACGACTGGGGGGTCTTATTTATATTAATATTACCCGTTGTTATAATTGGTGTTGTAATGCTTTTAACTGGCTTATCCTTCTCAATAATGATAGCCGGGACCTTTGGCTGTTCATAGTATGTTGTAAACGGTTTTTGAGTTGTTGTTGTTGATATCGGTTTTGGACGAACAGGTTCAGGTACATGGACAGGAACAGGAACGGGAACAGGAGTTGGAGCGGGAGCGGGTATTTTGGGAAGAGAGGTTGAAGTTTTTACATAGGTTAGTACTGGTTTTGGTGTGGTTGGAATTGGTGTGGGTGTAGGTGTTTTAACAATCGGCGGCTGCTTAATAACATAATCATTATGGTGTTCGTAATTTGGATTGTACACTGCCTTCGAGGGTGGCTCGAAACCAATGACTTGGGACTGAGATGGTGGTGGTTTTGAGATTTTACCAGGTTGATCCGGTGGCAAATAGCCAGGGGTCTCCTTGTCCGAATGTCTGGGATCATTTGGTGGTGGTGGCTTGTATGGTGGAGATGGTCCTGGTGGTCCTGGACGAGTTGGTCCTACCGAAACGAAATGGACAGTTAGTAATCTCTTACTAGAATCATTGTAGCTAAGAATCTTACCGGGTGGTCCTGGATAGGTTGGTCCTAAGCAGACCCAAGATGAAAGAAAGAAAAAATGAAGTAATAAAATTAGAAAAGTTGTTAAGTGCTATTTAAAATAGACTCTATTACCTGGAGGTCCTGGTGGGCCGGGACGAGTTGGTCCTGTTGTTTTTTTGTGTGAGCGAAAGATTGGTATTTTAGATTAAATAATTATTTCAATCAAGAGGTATATAGAAGAGAAAGAGCGAGAACGAGAGAGAGAGAGGAAAAAGGAGCTATACCTGGTGGTCCTGGAGGGCCTGGGCGAGTTGGTCCTATAATGAAAGAATATTAAAAAAGTATAAGTTTTATATAGCCCAACAAAATGTAATGCTATTTTTTACCGGGAGGTCCTGGTGGTCCGTATGGTCCTGGCTTAGTTGGTCCCTGAGGTCCAGGTGGGCCGGGTGGGCCGAAAGGTCCTTTTGGTCCTGGCTTAGTTGGGCCTTGTGGTCCGGGAGGTCCAGGTGGCCCTGGCGGTCCGGGAGGTCCTGGCGGGCCATTGGGTCCTTTTGGTCCACCTGGGCCGCCAGGTCCTTTCGGGCCTCCTGGGCCGCCTGGTCCGACGCCGCCACCATCACCCTTACCGCCGTTGCCGCCGAAACCGCCCTCCGGTCCTACAACATGAACGTACGGTGGTGCCGGTGGTCCTGTGGGTCCTTCAACGTGCACATATTTGCCCGAATCATCATGATAATATTTGCCATCGTTAATACCTGACAAATTTTCGAACCCATTAGCTTGGTTTTGTTCTCAACCTTTAAACTCAATTAAGTCACTTACCTTTATAACGCCCATCGTCACCACTATATTTACCGCTTCCTAAATTGATTGAGGGAATACATGGTAATGAAGCAAAATATACGATTAGCAATAGAGTCACAGATCAAATAACATAATTCATTCAATTTCAAAGTCTACAAACAAAACTCTACTAAGGACTAACTATATAATACTAAAACTGTAGGGGAGTGGGGGACTACAACTACAATACGAATACAGATTAAGGATTACAGACTACATAAATAGCATATTGTATATTGTATATTTGGATATATACGATATACATTGTATATAAGTATATAGAAGGGGATTTTTGCTAGTCATAATAATCAAAAGTACCAACACCAAATCATAACAACAAAGCAGACAAAAAAAGAATTCAATGGATAGATACGATTAGTAGATCAAACAAAATGGAACAATTAGTAGGTACATCAATATATTTCCATGCATATATATCCAATGACCGAACCCAAATCATTTGAATGAAAACATTTTCAAACGATTAAGACTAATGTCATTGGATATATGTACATAAATTTAAATGTTTGAATATAATATATAAAAAAAGAAAACAAATCCCTTAACCGTTGATTAGTAATCAATTTGCTCAAGCATATAAACCATATGTGGGCGTGGCAATGTGCAGTGTCAATATTGTACAATAGATGATAGAGACGACGTGTATGTGTATATATGTATGTGTGTGTGTATGTGTATGTGGGTGGGTGTTGGTGTGGGTGTGTTGATGTGTTTTGGTACATATTTGTCTGGGTTTTTTTTTTTTTTTTTTTTTTGGTGCAAGCATGGTGATTTTTGTTTTATTTGTTTTTTTTTTTTTTTTTTTTTTTGTTGTAACATTAAATGTGCAAATTTGAATAAACAAAAATTGTATAAAAAAAATTTTGTAATAAGAAAAAAGGGTGGCAAGAAATAAAAAGGATACCCTAACATATATAAGTCCCTAAATTGTGTGTGTGCCTAAGAGGAGGAAAATTTGTTTTGTGGTTGCAAAAGGATAAAATATTTAATATGTGCGCATTTTGTTTTGTTTTTTTTTTTTTTTTTTAGCTGAAAATAGAACAAAACTTGCTTAGAGTATAAATTAAAATTATCATAAGAGATATGTATGTAAGAGAGAGAGAGAGAAATAGAGAGCGAGAGTAAGACATATCTTAGACAACTAAAAAAAAAAAAAAATATCCATGATAATACAAAAATTTGAGATATTGAAACACAAAACTTTTAGTTTCTCTCAAAGTTTTGCATTTCTCATAGTGCGGAAAATTTAAATAAGAGAAGGACAAAAAGGAAAAACAAAAAGAATTGATCAATATTTTGAGAGTTTTGTGTGTGGTCTAACCTGGTACGTAGACAATGGCCCCAGGAAAACCGGTATCTGTCTGTGTGTAGGTCTCTGTGTAGGTTCCCTCATTGCCAGGACGATAGGGTCCGGCGCCATTACCATTGCCATTGGCATTACCCTGACCCTTGCCATTGGCATCACCCAGGCCATGGTAATGACCCGCCCCACTACCGGTGCGATCGCCATCCCTATATACCGGTTTTCCTGGGCCTCCTCCTCCCGCGCCGTTTGGTCCTAATGGTCCCGGTGGTCCGGGGGTCCGGGCGGTCCAGGTGGCCCATTGGGGCCAAATCCGCCGGGTCCGCCATTTGGACCGAAACCGCCATTGCCTCCGTTGCCGCCTTTACCGCCGCCATCGCCATTTCCTCCATTGCCGCCATTGGGGCCGACAACATGTTTATATGGATTATTATCCGGATGGTAACGCCCATCACCTAAAAACACACACGCGCACGCACAAGCACACACACACACACACACACACACATAGAAGAATTGAGTAGAGGTCGCTAGACATTGCTGGATCATTGTTGTTATTTCTCACTGTTATCGCCTGGCAACAAGGCATTGACCGACTGGAATGATGGTGCCTGAACTCCCGGTGATCCCTCATACGTGTGTCCAGCACCTGTATTAAAGAGACCAGTACCACTGCCAGCACCGCCGATCCCACCAGTGTTTGGCCCACGAATAGGTAAACTCTTCTCGGCGGAACCTTTGATGGCGGGTATATTCAAAGAGAATGCTGGTATCGCATCTTTGCCATCATCTTTGTTCTTGTACTAGAAATATGCATAGACAAGTGTCATGTGGCTAGCCGTTCGTTTCGTTCGTTTCTGTTACATTGCTTACATCATCTCCAATGAAATATGGGACACCGTGTTGGGCTCCATTGGCGAATTTGCCACAACCGATGGGGAAATAGAGCTCATGCCATTGCAATAGAATGCCAGCTGGCGAGGGTCCGCCATCAGTCTCATTATACAAATGCGGGGGGAATGTCTCCACTGGTTTCTCTGGCTCCACGGTCCGATAGCCATGAGCATCGGCCACATAATGTGTGGCGCGTAGCAGATGATAGGGATCGATGAGGCCATAACAGCCATAGGTGACACCATCAGGACCGCGAGTCTCATGATGGAAATTGCCGGTCTTACCGACATCATAACCATATCGGTATGCATCTTACGGTGAAAGAGTTGTTGTTGGCGGTGTTGTTGTTGTTGTTGTTCGGAGGTGTGTGTGTGTGTGTTGATTGTTTGGGGGTTTTTTTGTTTTTTTTTTTTTATTCGGAGTGGTTTTGTTGGGTTGGTTTTTTTGGTTTTGAAAAAAGTAATGTTTAGATTTGTTTGCTTCTTGTTTTAGAGTTTTGTTTTGGTGGGTGGGAAGGTTTTGGTGGGTTTTTTTGTGTTTGTGTAAAAGGACCTAAAATATGTTAGGTGTGGCGGTGTTTTTGGTTTGGGAGGAAGGGGAAGGATAGAAAATACTTGACTCTGGACTGTTCTCTGCTTCTGCTTGAACTAACCTCAAAACTAATATTCAAACTGAACTCGGCTGAAAACTGAAACTTATCGAATATATATAATATATATTGTATGAAATTTGAACGATATAGAAAATGTTGGTGGTGTTGGTGTAGTTGTTGTTGTTGTTGTTGTTGTTTTGGGTTTTATTGTTGTTGGGTTTTTTTTTTTTTTTGTATTGGTTTTGAATTGTTTTTTTGTTTTGAAATTTTTGGGAGGTAGGTGGATGAGTATGCAAAGCTTTTTTTTCAGTTTTTTTTTTATTCTTAATTTTCGGTTTTTGTTTTTTTTTTTTTTTTTTTTTGGTTTATGTATAACAAATTTTAATACATAAAACTATTGAGAAAATAGATATATATATATATGATAAAGATAGAGCATAGATTGTGTGTGAGAAAGAGATAGAGAGAGAGAGAGAGATAGATAGATAGATTGATAGAGCATATTTACAGTATTTTTTGTTTGTTTGATTTTTTTTGGGTTTTTTTTTTTTGGTTTGTTTTTAATGGGGTTTTTTGGAAAAACGATTTTCTACATTTTCTACTGGTGAGTTTTAGTGTTAAAGCTGCTACAGAAAAAAAAAACAAGGACTAGAAAAAAGTGTCATGAATAGAAGGGGCGGGGTTGTTGTTGTAAGAGGGGGTGGTGGCGGGAATAGGGAGGGGAGAAATAATACTTATAAACTACTTCTACAATAAAATAAAATATGTAAACAATACAATTTTTTAGACAAATACAAACAAAACTAACTAACTAAATGATTACGATGATATGAAACACAAAATGTGTAAATAAATTACGCAAAAAATTACAACAAATTTTTAACAAAATTCTACTAGTTGGTTTTATGGGAGAGGAAGTTGTTGTTGTTGTTTTTTCTTTTTTTTAGATTCTTTCGAATTGTAGTTTTTGTGATATGTGAATTTGGATGTATTGTATTTAAATATATTTGTTATAAGTATATATTTTTGATTTGTTTTTTACTTACTTGTGTCAAAGTTAGAGGAATAATATTGCTGATTCGTTGTCTTTTGATCATTGATATCAAGAATAAGACGACGATTCTCTGCATCAAATTTGGCAGAGTAAACGCATTGCATTAAAATGCAAGCGACGGCCTAAAAGGTGAAAAAAAAGGAAAAAAAAAAAACACAAAAAGTTTAAGTACCAAAATGATTGATGATCTTGTGTAAGCAAAAACTAACAAAACATTTGTCGACAGTTTTGTCACGCCCCCCGCACACACACACACACACACCACGCACTACATACACTCACACATGGTTTATGGTTAAGCTAGCTAAGAGAAGTTGGGTGTCTTTGTTACGAGGTGTCGTCTATTAATGGACGGAAATTCCCCCATAAGAAAAATTGTAAAATAGCCTACTATAGATTTTCAATTAAAACTCTCCAATGAAAAACTAACAAAAACTAAAAAACAATTTCCATTTCATTACAGATATCAAAAGCTGCCCCCCAACTGTTACCAAAGTAAGTAAGTTTCATAATTTAAGGCCAAAAACTAAATAAATGACGTCATCTAGAATTATGAGCTTAAGTCAATTTTTAGTTATGGTTGGTTCACTTGAAACGATATTTCTTACTCTTAACTAACTAAAAGTAGTTTCTGTTCAGTTCGTTCAATTCATTTGCATATACATATGTCTAAATATGCCAAAAAGAGATGAGTCAAAAAGACGACTGACTACAAATAAGCAAAGGTTTTTGTTTTTTTGCACTCATTTAGTTAGCTATCTAGATCCGGTTCGATACGTTTGGTTAAGCAAAATGTCAAAGGCATTAACATATATATGTATGTCTGTCTGTGTATAAGCAAATTCTTTTCGTCAAAAAAAAAAAAAATAATAATAACCAAATGATGACAGAAGTTTTTTTCTCTTCTTTGAAGAAACTGGATTGAAGTTGCACCTTTTATGCTAATTTGTTAGATGTAAATTAAAAAACCAAAAAGTTGAAAAATAGAAAAAAACTAGTTACTAATAGCTAAAAACTTCTTTATGACAGTTATGGGCAATTAGCTTAGATCTTGCAATGAGAATTATTGATTGGCCAATCGAAAAGAATCTTAACTCTTGAATAACTGGGCCAGTAATTGTCTGACAAATCAGCATGAGCATTATGATCGCAGTTTATAACGTTTTAAACAAAATAATACACAACAACGAGAAAAAAACAAAAAAATTTACATAAATTTGTTGTTGCTCTGTTGTTGGCTGTGTATAGACACACAAGGTCCGTTGACTTCCTTATTGGAAACAAGTTACGAACAAATAAATCAGTTAAATTCACATCCTAATAAGTAGAATCTAAATTTATAATTTAATCTTAAAAATAAGAATTCCTCATCTCTCACTAGCTTACTTATTTTTTTCTTTTTTGGAAACCTTTAACCTTCATGCTATGTTAAATATATAGCAAGAGAACAACAAGAATTTTTCTAAAACAAAAAATGATTGCTTATTTTTTAGAGTTATTGATGGTTCATTGCGTGGTTCAGTATTTTGGGCGTATATTTTTGTTTTCTTGTGTGCGGGTGTCTTTGGGTTAAGGTGAAGTGAAAAAGATAAATTTGTTACTTTTTACACACACAAAGGAAAAAAAAATAATAATAATAATATAAAAATATATATAGTATACATTTTTTTTTTTTTTTTAAATGCCAGACAATAGCCTTTAATTTGGTAGCTCCCACAATGCGAATGACAGGTTTTGTTTTTCGTTAAGGTCAATAATTTTTATTACTCTTCTTCTCTATCCACAAATTTATTGCTTATCAATATGAGAAAATGACACTTTATGTGTAACATTTTCTCTTCCTCTTCGGCTACCATTTCAACCAAATGATGAGAAATCTCATTAATGCAAATTGATTTAATGACCAAGACAATATGTATATACATATCTATCTATATATATATCTATCTTTTGATTGGCATAACTCAAGTTGAAATTATTGCAAAATCCCAAGGTATTGCTCCAAAATCTTCACTTAATAATCAATAAAACAATACATAATAAGATCTAATTTTTCTTTATACTTTTTCATATTTGTGTGTGTGTGTTTTTTTTTTTGTGTTTTATTATTGATTGGCCACTATTGGAGGTCGCTGGCATTATAACAGTTATTGGTTTTGAAGCAAAAGTTTTCAAATTTTTGTTGTATTTTGCCATGGGAATGTGTCAGTTGGGCTAAGCATAAGGTGGAAGTTTTCTGTTGTCTTTGTCGATTAGAGACAAGTTCCATGGGGGAAAAGTTTCAGTTGACAAAAGGGGAAAAGTAACACGGAAAAATTGATTGATTGCTAGTAAAAGAAGTTCGGGCCAGGACATTGAGTGTGATTAGAAAGGTTAAGCAACACTTGGGGCCAGGCTCAAATCAAGTAATCTATCATAGTTTAGTCTTTTTTTAGTCATTTCTTTATTGAGCATAGTTTTGGTTAGCCAATTAACTTTTTGTAGGTCAAATAACTATGTTCTTAATGAGTTTCATGTTGGAATCAGAAACGAAAATCTTCAGTATACTTGGTATTTCATGAAAAAGCAACTATTCACAAGTTTGATAGATTGAATGCAATTTATAAGGTAAAGAGTTTCTAGAGTTTATTGTTCAAAAAAATCATTTCAAACCCATTTTTTAAATTGGCATGAACAAAAAGTGAAATAGGTGAGGTCTAGCTCAAGTAAAAATCATTCCAACATATACATTTGATTCATTTATTATAATACAATTAGTAAATGCGATCACAGCTTGAGATTGAATGAGTGAGTAAGTGATTGGATAGATGGATGGACGCGCCCCGATATGTAGTTTATTATACGTAACATGTACATATATATAGTATATATATATTTATTGCTCAATCAAAATCAATCGACATGTGGGCCATGAGCTAAACAATGTCGACCGTTGGTGTTGTTGGCTGCATTCAACTTTAAGCCAAGCTTTTGCCATGGAGATGATGCCTCAAGATGCGTGCAACAGGCAGGCAAACACATACACTGACTGAAAGACAGACGGGCGGACTGGCGTAGAGACAGACACAGTAAATCATTGAAGTCAAGTCAAGTCCTAGTGACCCAAAATGCCAATGCCCATAACATACCACGACAGAACCATACTCCACCCGACTCCACTCCTCCCCACTTTAACACACCATCTGAGGCATTCATGTACAATAGAGCCATGAATCTTTTTTTGCATAGTTTTTGCATAAAACTATGAAAACGAGAAAAAAGAAGAGTGACAGCAACAACTACTACAAACACCGCCAACAATTTCAATTCAAAAAAGAATGATATACAGAGGCAACTACTGCAGATTAATCGACTTATTCGCACGCATAGGCAACTTTGTTGTTTTACATGGCATATGAACATCATCTCCATCATCATTATCATAATGCTGCTGATGATGATCATCTTCTCCAGTCAGTATCCAAACCATGCCCGTTATGGATTTTCGTTAAAAAACTGGTTTCTGATTGCTTTTGCCCTTTGGCGTCAACGACGAAATTTTTATGTTGGCTCTTTTAATTTTTTTCCTTCTCTCTTATTTTCTTGTCTCTTCTTACATTTCAAGGTCATGTATAAAAAATATCTATATTTATCTTAATAAATATATATATATTTATATAGGAAAATATGCAACTTGCTTTCTGTGTTTGACCTTAATCGATGACACAAGATTCCTGCCCCAAAACACACAAACACACAAACTGCAGTTGCAGGCGATGGTGAAATTATACATACACAGCGGAAGGGGAGCAACTGGGGGGAAGAGGTTCCAAATATTCGTCTTAATTTATACAAATGTGTATATAAATATCAAATAACTGTATAAATCGTTCAAACAATTTTAATGAGGCGCACAGGCGCAACCACCTCGAAGCCAAGTCTAAGTAGTCTGTACCAGGCCCGAAAGTTACTTATTTTATTTCTAGAACAAGTATTACCAGATCTGCCCAGATCATCATTATCCAGACTCAGTGTGTGTGTGAGTGTGTTTTTTTGTTGTTTTTGTTAATTAACTTGCAAAACATTCTTGCTAATGAGTTCATCGCATAGGCTAAAGCTCAAATTTGGCACTCAGATACAGATACAGAATGCAGAATGTATCTGTATCTAATTAAACTCAAACTCAAACTGTCATCGAACTTTCGTGACTTCAGTTTAGAGTATCTTATTTATTAGATCATTTCAATCAATTTCAAATGACATCACTTTGCAGACAACAAAACTTTTACTTTCTTTCCGTTTGAACATTTGGCATTTCATGCAAAACGGTTTTTTTTTTTTTGTGTATCATTTTACGTTTTGTCGGCTGCGGTTTCGGTTTTTGGTTTCTGCAGCTGTTCTTCAACAAATCGCGCAAACTTCATTTGCATTTCTAGATTTGCCATTATAGATAAAAGAGCAACAACAATGTATAATAGATATTCGTTTCGATATCTTTTGGAAGCGCATTTAAAGGCATAAAGCAAATTAAGATGAGGCAAAGAAGACAGGCCAATTCATTTGGTAGTCAGACAACAATAACAAAAATGTATTTATATAATAATAGAAAAGTGAAAATGATGAAATTTAATATATTTTATTTTTTGTCTGGCCTAAACTTTCATATAGAAAGACAGGTGTTTAAGTTTTATAATGAAACCTTGTGGACATTTTGGTTAACGTGTCTCATGGCAAAAAGGCAAACAAATCCTTTTCTTACTTCAGATAAAGTCAGTCCTTAACTTTAATCAACCGCATTTAAGTGATGTGATTTAAGCATGTAAAAGTATTCCAAAGAATTTCAATTATTTTACAAAGCTCTTGCATCATGCATGCATGGGGAATATAGCAATTTGCCTTTGATTGGCTTAGAATTTGAAAGTCTCACAAAAGGGGGAATGATGTGTAGTTATAGCCCAATTGAGTGCCGCTCTAGGGCAAATGTAAACTATTTGTTATGCCAAACAGTTCTTGACTCTCTCGATGTGCTGTTTTTTTTTTTATGATTCACTCTCAGAGATAATGCCAGAATTTATAATCCAAAGCAAACATGAAATTGCATTATCAAAGCGCAAAAACTCTTTAAAATTCCACAGAGGAAATGGACATGAAACAACGAACTCTGTCCGAAAAATAAAATAATTCTAGGCCAAAAGAGATGCCACAGGCTATGGCAATGCGATGCGATGCCGCCAAGCCAAGTGCCTGCCAGGCATAAAATTTGACATTTTTTTTGCTGTCTCTTGTCTGGAGCTGCTGCTGCTGCTGCTGCTGTTGCTACTTCTGCGGCTTCTGCTTGTTGTACGTGTCTGTTGAGAGGCTTAGGCATGAAGAACATACAGACAGACAAGCAGGCAGACAGACAGACAGATAGACAAGAGGCAAACCCGACAGGCAGAATGAACAGAAGGCGTTTGTAGATAAATTCATGATAAATTCTAAACCAAAACGCTTCAGCTAAAAAAGGGTCAGAGAACCGAAAAAGGCACGTGCAACGGAGATGAAACTATGTACAAATGAGCCACCGACCAACATTCTGACAGGTGACAAAAGACATAAAATAACCACAAAGAGCAAAGGCAACGCCGCACACAAATGAAATTTTGTTTATACGATTTGTCTAGCAGGCAACACCCAAGACGCAGATGATATCAAATCTCATTATGACACCTATTCTCGTGTTTTTTTTTTTCTGTTTGGTATTGTGGGTTGAATTTTGGTTTTTATATTGTTGTTGTTGTTGCTTTGCGTCTTTCTTCATGGCTTGCTGCTGGAAAGTCCAAGAATAATTTATTAAAGTCACAAGTGCCAGAAAAAAAAAAAAAAAAACAAAAATTAGCAGCTTTTGTTGCAAAAAAATTAGCACTAAATTTTATATGAAGCAAAAATTAATATGTTCATTCAAATGCAACGAAATATTTTAGCAGGAATTCAATGCTTTTATGATTTGATTCAATATGATATAAACTAGTCATATGGATGAGGATGCCTCACAAGATCAAGTGTAAAGGAAGTGCAATGTCCTTGACAAGAGAGAAAAAAGAGACAAAGAGAAGAGTAAGAGATGTGAAACCGGATCTAGTTAATACTTTTTACAATAAAATTTGCATTTAAACAGTTGAATTTGGATATTTTATTCGCATTTTTCTGCATTGACTCATTTGTGATTATAGACAAAAACAAATTACGTATTATTATCATTGAAAATAAAATACAAAAAGTCCCCCTCAGGTGCCTCTTCGATATTGGCCGAAGGCAAATAATATAAGCAAAGAGAGAGAGAGGGAGAAAAAGAGTGAGAGACTAACTGACCGGCTCAATGTGCTTCTCCTACTTTAGCCAATTTCTGTTTATCTTTCTATTAACTTGGCTACTTAGTTGCATTTTGCTTAGTATCACAATTGAAAATTGCAAACTGAAAACCATAAAATAGTTTTTATATTTTGTTAATTTTAATTATTTTTTTATACATTTAGCTAGTTGCTATGTACGTATTACCTAACCCCTAAATTTTTAACCATCTAACCACCTGCTTCCCCTTGTTTATCATAGTCATATTTAAATTTGTTTCGTAGTATTTTTTTGGTTTTGTCTAACCTAGACGCATATTTTGTTTGATTTATTTGCATTTCTTATTTACCATCATCAGGTTCAAGTTGGTTGGTATTAGCTAAGCGCTAAGTGTTAATAAGTTTAGGCCAAAATGCTCGCTTTTGGCCATGATTTGATAAGTAATGAGTGAGAGAGAGAGAGAGCGAAAACAAACAAAAATAAATACCCCTTTAATAAATTCAAACTATTCAGAAATTACCAAATTCTGTTTTTGGTTTTGTGAACTGAAATTTTAAACTTTTTGGCCATTTACTCTAAAATTTGAGAAGATTTTCAGTCCATAAATTGAAATGGAAAAGGAAATGCAACCGATTTGTATTATGTTTATGGTACGATTCGTCGTTCATTATAGGATCCGTTACGATTACGTCATGAATTTTGAATTTTATTTTGGTTTTTTTTATTAAATTATATATTTATATTGATTACGATTTCGGTTTTAGTCACGATTACGAGTTTAGGCGATTAACTTATGGATTTCATTTCCTTTTTAAATATCAAACTTATGGCAATTATTTTGAAAATCTTTTTAAATATTTGCAGTAAATATGCTAAATACGAAAACTAGAAGAAGTTATTGGTTGTCCTTGTTGGGGCTCTCGGCCAATTATAGATATACTCAAAAATCATGGAAATTATATATATGTTTTTAGCTATATAGTAACTAATTCAAGTCATGGACCTTTGTTCGATATGTTCTAAATATCTGCTTGGATTTCTAATAGTCCTTGGCAATCAGATGCCAGATGGTAACCCAGTTGATGCCTAGGGCCCCCTTGATATTAAAGGATATAGATGTTATATATATAATATAGTTCCACTCACCATGCATAAAGCTGCACGCGCCATTTTTTGCGGTTATTTAAAGATTTGAATTTGACACAAGAAACGCCAGTAAATATATATTATGTTGATATTTCAGCTATAAATCTAATTGTGTTGAGAATTTTTGTCGTATTGATTTCCAATCATGAAATAAAATTTAAAAAAAGAAATAAGATTGAATAAGGATCGCAAAAATAATTGAGTTGTGTGTGTGTTTTTTTTTTATGTATATAGATTTTTCCGTTTGTCTTATTTGCACAAAGCACCGAAAAGAAAAATAAAAATAAAAATTCGTATTGTTTTTTTTGAATTGTCCTGGCAATTATAATTTGATTTTGCAGTTGAGTTTCTGTTTTGGTTATATTTGTTTTCGGTTTTTATTGGTTCTCGCATTAATTTTTTTCTGTTATTACATCAGTTTATTTTAGTTATATATTTTGTTTATCAAATTTTAAAACACTTTGAGTTGAAGAGAGTTGAAGAGCTTAAAAACTAGAGCTCATACCGTTGAGACCGATGTGGACGAACTGAAGATGAACGCGGTTGCGTCTTGGCCATATAAACACGGCAAACAAAAAATAAAAAACGACAAAAAAAAAATCAAAAATTCAAACTGAATTTCAAGACGAGCTCGAGATCTACTCACAATGCGTATGAGTGTGTGTCAGTGAGTGTACGGGCGAGTATGTGAATATGAATGTGAGTGTTTTTTCTTCTTTTCGTTGTGAGTGTGTGTGAGTGAAACGAGTTTGTCAGTTGGTTTTTTGTTTTTGCGTTAATTTATTTGGCCAAGAGTAAAAAAAAAAAAAACACCGAGAAATACAAAATATTGTTGAGCCGAGCTAATACAGAAACGTTACTTTTGGGCTATCGAGTCGTATACTTGATGTATTTGCTGCTCTCTTTACGGTTCTCTCTTTCGCTCTCACTCTCGATCCGTCTCTCTCTATCGATCTCTGTCTCGCTTCTAGGATGTTTGCGTGTTCAAAGAATTTAACTTCACTTTTTCAAGTTCTTTCAGTTCATATTAAATTTAGGAATTGATTTTATTCATTTTGTTTGAAAGAACTTTTTTGTTGTTGTTCTTCTTCATTTTGTCTTTAATTGAAAATTCGAGTTTTTCGTGTTTAAAAACTTCTGATCTATTAGCAATAAGATAGCAACAAAATAACTAACCAATTGCTGTTGTTGTAGATAGTTTGAATATTAAATTTTATTTTTTCGTTGCTTTATTGATTTAATTAAAGCTTATATAATAGCTAAACTCTTCGATTTCCGTATACCAAGTTTTTCTGATAATTAAAAAACCATTTTTTTTTTATTTTTTGGATTTTTGTATTCTTTTTTTTTTTTTGTTTGTGTTAAATTTTATTTTGTGTTTTATCCATTTGTTTATCAATAGATCACTTTAATTGTATTTTCTTTTATGTTCATGATTTCATTCGGTAGCAGATGCCTTCGATCCGGCACCGACACCGACCCGGCACCGCCAATCTCCTCTGACATCATGGAATCCAAGTTTAGCTTCCGTTTGATGATCCGCGGCGATCCGTTACGATCCGATCTGATTCAATCCGCTTAAAGAATGTTGTTCAGATTAATCTTCTAGTTATTTAATTTTTGTTGTTAATTTTTTTGAAATGTTGCTGACATTTAGTTTCAACTTATTTAGTTGCAAAAAGGAAACATTTAGTTAATTATACACATATATACGTTATATATGTTTATTTTTAAGCTTCCATTTGTGGAGTCTGCTCTTGAAAATGGCAATTGACACAGAAAGCTAAAATCAGAAAAACAGGATGAAATCTTTAATGACAACGCCTTAAGTCAAGGCAAGGTATCATCGACCCTGAAAATTTTTGAAAATAAAATCATTGTTTAGCACACAGCTGGAACAATAACACCAACAACAACAACAGCAAATCATCTCATCATGGGCTTTGACTTGAATTTAAACTTAGTATACAGCCAGAGCCAAAAAGTCATGTTAAGCAGCATAAAACAACAACATTTTAAAGGCCCTAAAAATGCTTTTATTGTAGAGGATCAGATCTAAGATGGGATTCTGTTATTCCTAATAAACTTTGATTAATTCCATCAACATCAACAACATTTTGTTTCACGAATTTACGATCGATCTTAAAGGGGTTTTAACTATTTGGAATTTTAGGCTTACCTTCAATTTTTACACAAAAAAACAATTATTTGTGCTCTTCTTTGTCAATGCCTTTGCTTATTTGGATTTGCTATTCCGGTACACGTCGTTTATGGATCCTTTAAGAGGGATTTATGGACCCATAGAATTTGGTTAATTTACTGAACCTTTAGTTCTTTCTCTTACATTCAACTAAAAAGTTGAAATTTTACAATAATTTAAGTTCTTAAAATAGTCTTAGTTGCTGTCAAATTGAGATATGTCCTTTTGAAAGCACTTAGAAATAACTCGGACTCAAATAACTCGAACTTTGCAAATTCTGTCAATCTTCTTATTGGAAAGTAATCCTTGAGGTTGAAACTAAAATATGGTCGATCAAAATGTTATATTCCATTTTTAAAAATTAGGTTGAGTTAATTTGTTTGCATTACCAAGCTTTTCATGTCGTTCTTAAATAAGCTAAATGGCGATTTAATTGGTATATAACTTTTTAAATATTTACAAAATTTTAAAATTTAATGTGAAAAATTCTAAAAAATTCTTAAAAATTCGGAGACGGCGGCACGGGGTTTTCCTAATTTCCATTCTTAATTTCTCTTATGAATGTAAATAAAAGCACCAAATGTGAAAAGGAGGTCATTACTTTCCGGACCCCTTATACTCCCCTTCGCTGGGAGTAACTTCCGCTTTGTCCCTCCTCACCTTTCTTGTAGTGAAATTTAACTCTTTCTTATGCTTTTGCCATTTAATTATATTGCCATTGAATGTCATTTGAATCATTTGAAATTTGTTCAGATATATTTGATACATATAGATATAGGTATTTATGTAGATTTTTATTTACTTATATGCTAGTAATCCCATTCTGCTTCTGTTTCAAAAATTGTTTGGCAATCTTTGTGATAATTTTTCTGTTTTTTTTTTTTTTTTTTTTTTTGTTTTTTCTTAATCTTTCTGTTGGTTTTTCTGTTTTTGTTTTATCAAGCTCTCAAGCTGTGACGAAACTGAAACAAAATATTAAATGCATTTTTATGATCTTTGATTTCGTTGTGTGTGTGTGTGAGTGTGTGTTTTTTGTTGTTTTCTTCTTCTCTCGTTGGTATTTCGCTTGTGTTCATATGTAAATGCAGTTTCATTGAGCTGAAAATTATGAAACATAATTTTGGATTTAATGTCAGTGTTTTGGAGTTTAAAAAGGGTTTAAATAAATTATAAATAAATTGAACAAATTTTCATTGGTTGTGGTTTTTTTTTTTTCTTCTCATCTGAAAAGATTTTATTTTAATTTTTTTTTTTGCAACAACAGAGAGTTTTTTTTTTTTTTTTTTTTTTTTTTAGCCCACGCTTGACCTTTGCAGAGAACAAAAACCCAACGAAAAAAACAAAACCTGTTAAATATATTTTTGATAATCGTATTCAAAAGAGAAACGGCAAACTATTAAAGATACATTTTTAATAAGTTAGCCAAAACTTAAAGAAAGAAGAAGCAGAAGAAGATATAAGAATCGTAAGCGCCAAATTTAGAAAGCCTACAAAAAAAATTGAGAAAAAAAGAAACAAAAACCAAACCTACCTAAAAAAAAATATCAAAGAAGCTAACTTCGGCATTGCCGAAGTTTATATACCCTTGCAGTCCTTGGCAATAATTTTTTTACATTTTGAAATTTCTTTCCTTGCAACTCAATTCATCAACACACAAACAAAACATTCAAATTATTTCTCTTTTTACTACAAATTTTTAAGCAACGCACAACACGCATACACATACATACATACGTGTAGCGCTACGTCTGTGTGTGCGTATGCATGTGCTCTGTTTGATTTGCTGATGACGTAGAACCGATTTGAATTGACTGTAACTTGTGTTCTATTTATCCGATCAAACTCAAATTTTGGGATCTGAGATTTTATATCAAATTCTATTATATTGGTAAATTTCATGGCGATACTCCAATTTTTGCAAAAAATTTTGTTCTAGAGCTATATGATATAGTAGTCCGATCCTGACAATTTTCATACTCTATTATCTCCCGGCTAAAAGTAGCTCAAATATGAAATTTCATTCCGATAGCTCTTAAGATGCCAGCGTGAAGTTGATTTGCACAGACGGACGGACGGACGGACGGACGGACGGACGGACGGACGGACGGACGGACGGACGGACGGACGGACGGACGGACAGACGGACATGGCTATATCGACTCAGCTTCTCATGCTGATCAAGAATATATATACTTTATGTGGTCGGAAACGTCTCCTTCTGTGCGTTACAAACATCTGACCAATTTTATAATACCCTCTGCAAGGGTATAAAAATCAAATGTCAATGGCTTAAAATTGAAATTGATATTGAAACTGAAATTAAATGTGAAACTGAAAGCTTTTGCATGACTCAAATTGATGATTTGTCAAAATAAAATATCAAAGAAGCTAACTTCGGCATTGCCGAAGTTTATATACCCTTGCAGTCCTTGGCAATAATTTTTTTACATTTTGAAATTTCTTTCCTTGCAACTCAATTCATCAACACACAAACAAAACATTCAAATTATTTCTCTTTTTACTACAAATTTTTAAGCAACGCACAACACGCATACACATACATACATACGTGTAGCGCTACGTCTGTGTGTGCGTATGCATGTGCTCTGTTTGATTTGCTGATGACGTAGAACCGATTTGAATTGACTGTAACTTGTGTTCTATTTATCCGATCAAACTCAAATTTTGGGATCTGAGATTTTATATCAAATTCTATTATATTGGTAAATTTCATGGCGATACTCCAATTTTTGCAAAAAATTTTGTTCTAGAGCTATATGATATAGTAGTCCGATCCTGACAATTTTCATACTCTATTATCTCCCGGCTAAAAGTAGCTCAAATATGAAATTTCATTCCGATAGCTCTTAAGATGCCAGCGTGAAGTTGATTTGCACAGACGGACGGACGGACGGACGGACGGACGGACGGACGGACGGACGGACGGACGGACGGACGGACGGACGGACGGACGGACGGACAGACGGACATGGCTATATCGACTCAGCTTCTCATGCTGATCAAGAATATATATACTTTATGTGGTCGGAAACGTCTCCTTCTGTGCGTTACAAACATCTGACCAATTTTATAATACCCTCTGCAAGGGTATAAAAATGGTTTAAACATTTAACAATTTCAATTTGTACTAAATGTGAGTCATGATTTGTATATATAGGTATATTGCAACCCATCCCCATTTTTGTTGTCCTTGAACCTGACAAAGAAATCTCAAGAACTTCGCATCAAGTTGAAAACAAATTGAAAGTGCAAGCAAAATTCACCTTAAGACTGAAAGTGAGAGCTTAAGAATTGTGTGACCAGTTTCATGCAGTGGGGGATTACCCATATAGTAGGATTAGGGGCCCATCTCCATGGCGAAAAACGGATGACAATTGTCAAAAACTCTTCACTTTTCGTATGTGTGACTTAGTGAAATATTTAAAATGTTCGATTTTCAAAAGAACTCCAACACTAAAACCAGTTGAGAATTGCAACTAAATGAAGCCAAAGTCCATGGAGACATAAAGACAATTCTGGCTATTGCAATTCTGGGGTTCTTTAGCAAAGTCTACTGATGATAGAACTTGGTGGGTCTTAAAAAACCTATACAGACAACCTGCTCACCTTTTTGTGTTGCCTTTGAAATAATCTTCTTTTGGAAGATAAATCTTGAGTCGGCTTAAATGCAAGGTTTGACTTAAATTTCGAAAAGGTCGCAATTTAACCAGATAATTCCAATATTCCTTAATTTCATTAAACCTCAAATTTGGACATTTTTGAAGTATTTGCAAATTGTTTTTGACTATTTCGTGTTGTCACTTTAACATTGGAAAGTGATCTTTAGACCCCAAAAATTTGAAATTTATACAGGCCCCGAGCTGGCTTAATCCAGCACTGGCTTCATGTCAGGAATGTCTTAAAAGAAAACCCTCGCAAAAATATTTCAAATGTCAAATGACTGAAAATGAAATTGAATGTAAAACCACGAGAGAGATTTCATTTTGTAGAATGACTCAAATTGATGATGATTTGTCAAGATTTTGTTATTTGGTCATCATGCGATATAAATTTCGACTAAATGTGAGTCATTTTTCGTGCATGCTGTTTAAAGTCCCTTGATCCCTGGGTCGTCATTGCATGCGTGTTGCATGTTACATTCCCAATGACCTTGATGCTGCCAGCTGCTTCCAACTGCTGCTGCTGCTGCTGTGGCAGCTTCGTGTTTCTTCCTTGCATCGATGCTTATGTAACCGCATAAAGTTGAATGACTTTTTTTTATGTGCCTTTTTGACTTGGCAAAGCCCTTGAGAGTAGCGTAAAGTTAAAGCCAGAGGAAGTTCGGTCGGTCGTTCGGTCGTTGGTTGGGTTGGCCATTCGTTCGCTCTCTGACAATCTCAGACTGCGTGTAAAAAATAAATCATGGCTAAAGTCTCCAGAAACAAAAAAAACTCATGCCTGAAATTCTGTAGGTCCTCCCCTTGTAGCTTCTTCCCTTTTTTTTTCTCCTGATGTGCCCGTGTCCCTGTCTCTCTGTCTCTGTGTATCATGTGTTGGGCATTTCCGGGCGTGTCTTTTTAATTTTCATATACATAGTATGGTTTTTTTTTTTTTGTTTTGTTGGTTGATTGCAAGTTTTTTGATTAAAAATCTCATCCAATGTAATCCTTTAATGTCAAAATAAAAAGGGGAACCTACATACATGTTGAAAGGAGCAACAGCAGTTTGTCATGCAGAAAATGTGAAGGGCAAATTGGGTTTGAAAAGTGGATGTGAAATGGTCCACAGAGGGTCACCCCCTGCACTTTCTAATTGTGCGAAGGAAGAGCAGCAAAATATTTCTTTCCAAGTTGAAATTTACATAACTCAAGAATTAAAAACAAATATTAACAATCTTCATATTCAGAAGAGTGGATGAAGATCAATTAGAAGAATGTTTAAGATTGCAACTATCAGGCATTGTTGATAAATTTCAAACACTTTGATTCCAATTTACTCTATTTCCACCTAAAAAAGCCAATTAAGAGAATCTCACAGGGTAATCTTGTAGTCGGTTCAACAAAATTCTTTCGGTTGATAGATGAAGTTTTAACAAGGTTTGTACGTACTTTAACACATTTCTATGCAATGGTCATTTTGAGGGTAAAAGAGCGAAAATATAATTACAATTATTTACAAGTTTGGGTTACACCCGTTCTTGGGAATTTGGACTGTGATGAAAGCAACTTTGGTTTACTGGTTGATGTGTTTTCTCATCAGAAGATGAGATAAAGTTATAATTCTATCTAAATTGAAACGACAGTAGTTCCACTTTATGTGCCAACTTCTTGATGTTCTTTTGAATTGAGGGTATAGGGCTAACAATATACATATGTATGTATGTGAATAGATGAGATGGGGTGATGTAACTTTTGGTCAAATTCCTTAACATTAAAAATGCATTAGTCATATTCACAGTAAAATTGGTATGAAATTAAAAGCAAAGCATTAAGCCTATCGACAAGAAAATAAATACAAATGCGTGAGAATTTCCGATGAAAAATTGCCTGGAGGCCAATTAAATGTGATATAATGCCATGACAAATGGCAACAATGACATCTAACTATGATAAAGTAAGAACCAAACTTGACTAACCAACATCTACTTATTAGTAGTGGTAGTTAAGAAGGAATGAAACAAGCATATCTTATCAATGATATCAGATGAAGATGAAAAGAAGAACTTGTTTCTTTAACCAAAAACCAACACACTCACACACACAGAGAGAATAGAAAACAAGCCAAACAAATAATTTGCATATGAATTTTATTGCTTTAAACAGATGTTGGATAATACATATGTAGAGGAAATATTTATATACATATATATATAAACATATATAAACAATATTTCTGTATAGAGGAGGAGGCTAACTGCAAGGCTGACTGACTCAAATGACTAACTAACAAAATTGCCAACAAATTTTCATCAACTTGTTGCAATAAATCAATAAATTTGTTAAAAAATAAAAAAAAAAGCAAAGTTTTTGCAACTGTTTCTTAAATACATATAGTCATACCATTTATATATACCATGTATAGTGTTTTGACAACAACATTTTCTAGAGGCCAAAAGTTACTTATTCATAGCCAAAAATAAACCCAAAAAAAGTTATATTAAACTTCCGTCTAAGATGGGTCAAGATTTGTCTTTTGATACCCTCTAGACATGGGGCAAAAGAAAAGGAGTTTAATCAACTCACTAATACGTAGAATAGTTCATTGATTAAGCTCTTACACTAATCTTGATGATGTCCAAGGGTGTTTCCGGTCTGGTAAGCTTCGTCATTCGTTTTTCATTTCATTTAGTTGTAATTTTTAACTAGTTTTAGCAAGAAGGAGTTTGATAATATTACTTTCATCTCTTTATAAACTAGTTTACTACTCTAATCTTTATAAAATGTTTGAATGCTTTCGTGATTAGCATCAGCAGCAAAGGAGGTAAATGTAGTCCCATCTTTAGCTAGTTAATGTGAGTAATTAACACGGGGTATTTAATCGATCGATGTCTTTTTTTTTTTAATTTATTGTCGTAGTGAACTTTTATGTCTCTAGTTTTTAAGATGCCAGACAAATATTGAGACTATGTTAAATATTTATACGGGAGGGGGGAGACAAAAATAAATTTAAGGTCAGATTTATTTGATTTATGAACTAAATTGAGCACACAACCAACTAAAATGAAACGTAACTTAAGCAAGATAAATGTATGACAAATATTTTCGTAAATTGTAATAAGCTTATTTTTGATTTCAAATTGAATATTAGCGAGTTAAACAAAAGAAATTTATATAGAATTCAAGTTAAATGAAATATAAGCATTTAAGTTAAATATTTATAATATCAGATCGGGAATCGATAAACTTTTAGAGGTGAATATTGTTTTTATAGGGTAATAACTTTTATAATGTCTATATTAGGAGTTAAACTTAAAAACGTTAATAGAATAAGTTTATTCACGCTTTTATTATAAACAATTTGAAAGTGAAAGTAATTGATCAGAAGATTAATGTCAAGCTGACAAAAAGAAACTTATTAGAATATGCAAAGTGTCTGATAAATGAAACTTTAGACGAATCTAAAAAGCGGCGGATATAGGTTTGGCTGATTTATCTCGGAATGGAAAGCGAAAAGAAGAACCAGAATCGAAAACAGGCCTGAAAGATAATTTAATGCTAGATTTTCAATCATTCTAAAAGGGAAACAAATTTCCTTTCATTTTCTGGGTTAATCAATTATTTAAATAAAAAAGTTGTTAATTCTTTTTGATTCAATGGGAACCGAATTAGACCTTGGACTTTACATTTCAAATAAAATTGATCAAATATTCTTTGAGAGACTTTTCAAAAACAAAACGAACAATTCTCCAACTCCAAATTGCCTTTCAAATTTCAAACATTTGTTGATTTGATTTATATAGAAATCTAATTTCGCATTAGTTTATTTTTTTTTTTTTTTTTGTATATTATGGTACAGGAAATACGTTCAAAAAAAGAAGAAAAAAAACAAAATTTTGGAATTTGATAAACTGAAATAAAAACTAAAGCCCCAAATAAAACCAGTGGCATTGAGCAGGCAAAGCACACACACACACATCATAAATAAACTAAATGCTAAAACTTAAAACTAAAAGCTGAACGAAAAGCCGATGACCAAAAATTAAATAACATTTAGCGCTCACCAGATTCGTGGGCTAAAAGATTGTGATAAATTTGCTCAGCTCAGGTGTCAGTTTAGATTTTTGCTGATTTTATTTCTTATTTGTTTGTCTCGTTTTTTGCTGTTGTTGTTGTTTGAAGAGCGTGTAGAAGGGGGAGGGAGGGGCGTATGGTTTTTGAACAAAAATTTGCATGGAAATAATTCAATTAGGCATACTCAACGAGGCATTAGCAAACAAAGCTCAATTAAAAATTGGATCGTAAAATGAAACAACCACTCCAAATACCAAATGGATGGGAACTTCTTTTCTAGCTAACTTAACAACTGAACTTTTGAAAACCCAAAACCGAACCAAACCAAACCAATTTGATTTGAATTTAGAAGAAGAATATGAAAACAGCAACTAGTTAAGTAGCCTGTTTTATTATAGACGCATAAATTGGAATATTTGAAAATGGCAAAAAAAAAAAGCCAAAAAAAAAATGTTTGAATTTGAATTTAAAATTCAATTTCAATCAAATTATTAGGAATAAAATGTAGCAAAAACGAGATAGAAGTGTTAATGGCACTTTTCTCCTTTAAACAACTGGATCAACTTGTTTTATACCAAACGTAGTCTCTCCTAGACTAAAAGTGTTATAAAATTTATTTACAAAAAAAAAGAAGAAAAGAACAACAATATTGTCGAATCTCTTATCTCAAATATAAATCGATGAATCTAAGGCCTTTACTCAGAAACTATTTTTATGCTCAATCCAAAGGCAGAAAGCATGCCGAAAAGCCAAATACCGAAAACCAAAATCTTGTTCATCCAGCTTAACAACTTGGTGAACATTTGAATGATAATAATCTTCCATTTACTCTTCCCCCCTGCCCTTCCCTGTCATGTGTCACCTCCCATCACCAACTGATTTCTGTCTCCCCCTAAAACTATTCTTTATGCTAGATTTGGTAACAAAAAGTTAGTTATGGTTAAATTTGAAAGGTACAGGTTGCCTCTTGCCATAATAACTAAGAATTCGCCACGTTTTTTTGTCAACCTTCTCGTCCCCCCCATCCGCCCCATCTCAATGGATTTTATTGATATTTTGAACTATTTTTGGTTTAGTTTTTGATGAAGTTCAAGGAACTTGTTGACGCACGAGATCGATTTTTAAGTGAGAACTTATGGGGCGGTGACATAATGGGGGGTCCGATTTCAAAAAACATCTAAGTCGATTTTAATGGCAATTACTTAGGAATTTTAAATGAGTTTAGGTCAAGTTTAAACTCACATTAAACTCAAACTGAGTTAGGTTAGGTCAGGTTCAATTAGATGATAAATATATATATATATTTGACAAGATAAAAACTGGATTGCCGTTCATTTGGGGGGTCATCAATTTTCAACATGAAAGTCTTAGTTTAAGCCACGAATCTAAAGGCCATTTTCCCTAGTGTGTTCCTTGTTAAGTTATCATGAAGGAATAAAGTGTTCAATTCACAGGAAAAGCCTCCCATAAATTACATACATATGTATATGTTCGTATGTATATTTTGAGGTATTATATCAATAGATGATTTGTCTATCTAATCAAAATCAACACATTCATCTTTTATTAAAACAAACTTTGTTCACATCTAAAGTGTGTTTTTTTTGTTTTTGTTCTTCTATGCGATGGGTAATAAATTTTCATTTAACTTTTGATGATGCGAAACAAGAAATTTTAACTACTTTTGAGCATGTGAAACAAGAAACAGAAACAGCTAAAACTTATTTTTACTACTTAGTTTAACATCCATTATATGTAGATCAAATTCTATTCAAATGCAAATAGGAAAGGTCATTAAAACCAGAAAGAAATATAATTAAATAGCAGAAGCTCTGGAAACATTTTGAAAAACCAAATGTTCTATTTGATTGATGCGGATTTGGTCATCAGGCACATGCCAAACATTAATGATTGAACGAACAAACAAACAGAATCTGCATATATCTAGTGAATACATATATACATACATACATTCTTACTGATCAAGGTCGTCTTGGAAACAACTGGAATCGTAAAAGGAACCCACAAGACTAATTAAATTGATTAGGAGGTCCCATTAAATTGCTATGAAAGTTGTTCTAAAAACTTGTCATGAAACAAAAATATGCAATAAACCATACAAACATATACATATACATATATATCCACACATATCATTTAATGAAGTGAAGACCTTCCCCCCATTTGGCTATTAGACATTAAATATTTAAAAACGATTATAGATGAAAGTTTACTTTTGCTTTTGTGTGTGTCTATGGAAAATAAATAATCAATCTAATGGTCTCTATAGATATTAGTATTTTTTCCTTTTTTTGGTTTTTGGTTTTTTCTTTTAGTTACTCTCGGTTTCAATTTAGCTTTGGGTCCATCTTGGACAAAACTTTTAATTTCAATGTGCGTTCGTTCATTCACTTTAGTTGAGGTTCTTTGCTTGATTAAACATCAATTTATGCAAAATGCTTGAATGCTTTGTGCTGCTGGTTAATCAGGAGCGTTTTTAGAGCTCTAAAGGGGCAAACATTTTATGTATTATATATTCTATATCTGCTGTCAGCTCTGAATCATATAGCCGGAAAATATCAAATATTTTAGTTATTAGGTGATGGTTTATTGCAGTAAGCAAAGGCAGGTTATTAGAGTTAGTTAATTATTCTAAAATTGTAATGTGATATCCCTACTTCAATGCTAAAACTAGTTGGGAATTACTCACGATACAAAAAAGCACAGCTTACACAGAAAGCTCTTCTTACGTTTTGTATACCCAAAAATGTGTGTAAGTGAATTTTTAAAAGAACATTGTTTAAATATTTATCAAAGAGGTTTTAGCAATTTGTCTAGAAGTTTTTGTCACAAAGTTTGTATAAAAGTCAAAGTTTGTTGAAAAAAAAGTTAGTTAATCCAGTTGTAAAAGACTTTGTATAAACAAAGTTTGTCAAAGTTCTTGTAAAATCGTCAATTGTTTAAAAGTTTGACAAAAGGAGTTGATTCAAAAGTTCCTAGGGAAAGAAAGAGCACTTGCAATGGAGAGATTACAATCGAAGAACTTTTGCAAGCCCTTTGACACTTTGGCTGCATAAATCCAGCCCTGTTGCCTGTGATGGGTTTGGCTTCGGTTGGCAATTAATCTTTTGACTATGTGGCTAAAGCCTAAAGAACAGGTCCACTCCAATAGACTTTTGTTAATGAAGCGTCGTTGAGTTGTCTATCTTCTTTGGTCGTCTCTTATTTTTTTTGTATTCGGGTTGGTTTTTGGTCAAGTTCTTGACTAGTTTATGCAAATGAAAACGAAATTTTTCTCTTAAAAAAAAAAAAATAAACTCGAAACAAATTAACTTTGAATTTATTCAACATTTTTTTTTTTTTTTTTTTTTGTGTGTATTTTATCTTAATTTATTTATATATTAATTTTTATTTATTTGTTTCTTTTTCGCATATATAAATTAAATAAAAAGAAGAAAAAAAAGGGGGAACAAAAAAAAACTAAACAACGAAATAAAAAACCAAATAATAATAATCTTCCGTATTATTCAGTGAATTTATTTTTCACGAGCTTCACACACGCAACACACATTAAAAAATCATTTTAATTAGAGGATTTAGAATTTATTAATTTTTTTGCATTTGATTTTTTCTTCTTGGTTGTGGTAAGTTTTTAGTTTTGGTTGTCAAATTTTTTTCCTATTTTTGGATTTTTCTATATCTGACATTTTTGCCTAAATCGTTCCGTGAATGTGTGTGTGTGTGTGTGTGGATAATAAGAGGATTTACGGATTTAATTCTAACGGCATTTGATGAACATCTGAAGGTCAGTTTGTTATTACGTCTATATATTTTAGATTGAATGTCGTAAATAATTTGCATTTAGCACATTTACAATACTCTCACAAAGTTGCAGCATATACACTTTGATCAAAAGTCTGCAATGCAACGATCGCAGAGACTTTCCCTTCCCGCACTCGAAAAATGAACTTGATCTTTTTGGGGATCCTTTAAATGGGTTGGGTCTGAATACTGGATTTGGCAAGATATAATTAGATATTGAGTCAGAGTTTAGAGTATTGACGTCAGCCAAACTATTCCTGTTCTATGGTTCCCCAATTTATATTTTCGCACATATTTGCAAGGGCGTAGAAAAATAGAAAAGTTGTATTTGACCGTCTCTCACTCTATCAAGGTTGACTCATTTAGGATTGATATTTCTTCTCAGCATCCGGTTCGCAATTTAGTTTTGATTTTTTAGTTTTTTTTTTTTTTAGTTAGTTGTTGTTAATCTATTCATCAATCAATTGTCGTGGTGTTATTTTTCTCATTTTTCTTCATTTTGTGTTATTTGGTCTTTTTTTTTTTTGGTTTTTTTTTTCATCTTTCATCGCAAACTTTTCATCTTCATGGCCAAGACGGGTCACAGTTTTTGACGTGGGTTGAAAATCTGTTGACTTGCTTTACTTTAAAGTCCGACGTGTTAAACTAATTATGCCTATATAAGCAAGTGGATTTTATTTTCATATGTATATACAAATATATATTTCAATTTGGCGTCCATTAAAGACTTTTTGTTTTTAAGTGCTTGAAAGGAGGATTTTTGACAAATGAGATAATCGTATGAAGGCGTCAAACGGTGAGAGAGATCCGCAGTGAAAGAAGTCAGCCAGTTCACAAAACATACATATATGGTAATCATGTTAAACAATTAGCCCGAAACTTTATAACCAAAAACAATTTTCAGGCTATATGAAGTTATCGCAGTCGACTTGAGGTGAAAGGTTTATGAAAACCTTTGGATGAAAAAAACGATTTAAGAGATATCAAAAATTGCGGAAAATAGGTTAGTACCGATTGATTTTAAATTCGCCTTTAGAAAAAAAACCCTTTCCTATATCTAATAAATAGTTCTAGAAGAAGCCCCAAATGAAAAATCTTAAGAAATTTGTAGTCTTTAACAAATTTGTATTAAACTTTCTGGATTATTGTCGACCTATTTGTATTTGATAAAACATTTGAAGATAGAGAGAATAATATATATTATAAGGATTTCTTCCTCTTCTCTTAAGATCAGAACTTGAAGAAATCGTTTGTATTTGCCGGCTGTAGGTCCAAAATAAAAACGGATTAGTTTTTGATATTAGTTTTCCGTAGTTTACAGTAACGGACACTGAAATCCGGACACCTCGGTATGGCCTCTATATGCAAACTTTGAACGGGCGTAAAATATGTGAAAAAGGTTCAATCGGTTTGGATCTTTTTTCGCGTTGTCTATTAAGTATTTAGTTTTAAAATACCGCCAAGTTTAATGTAACCTAAGCTTTTAAAGTGGAAAAAAAAAAGTGAAAAATGTCAAAAATGACTGAATATGATAAAGGTGCCATATTGGCTTTACGATCGGAAAATTTAGGTCTCCGAGATATAAGCTTAGCGCTTTAGTAAATCTTCTGTCAGGGATTTCTTAAAGAATTTTGAAAAAAACCCGAACCCTGAAGCGAAATCCTGGGACAGGAAGAAAGAAGAAGACCAATGACCAGCAAGACCGTATTCTGAAGCGCTTAAGCATGGCCAATCGATTCAAAACTGCAGAAGATATTAGATTCGAGTTTGTTCAATCGGAAGGAGTAGATATAAGCACTCGAACAGTACGAAGACGGCTTAAGGATGCGGGACTTAATGCTCGCAGACCAGCAAAAAAAACCGGTTCGCAAAAAACGGCTATAATGGGCTAAAGAGCACGAATTTTGGACCTTAAAACATTGGAGAAACGTGATATTTGTATATTTGAGAACTAAAGTCGACAAAAACAAAGGTTTGATATTTTATAAAACGATTTCTTTAAGTTCTAATCTTAAGTCGATAGGAAGTAATCTCCAAAACTCTCTTAAATATATATTTTTCTAAGGGACACATAACAATCATTTTTAGGTTAATGTAAAACTTTCTTTTAGTCTGCGGCAAATGCCTCTTTTTTAATTTTTATTGTCAAGCTTTGTCTAAATTAGAGTTTCATGAAATAAAGGTTTATTGGCATATATTTCCATTATCGTCCCGTTTAAAAAGATTTCTTAATAATTACCTTGATTTACATACATTTCAATTGAAATTGAAATCAAAAGCATTCACAGATTCGCGAAATTCAGAATTTGCAGAATTTTTTAAAGGACACTTGTCGAAAATTATTTAACGGGTTTCCGATAATCCTCCTGTATGTAGAGAAACCAGCACTGCCTCTATCTGATCTGTATAAGCCTTTGCGAATGTCATGCCGACTGAGACTCTATATCCCATATGCTTACTCCATTCTGGCCAAAATGAATAAGCCATCGTCTGATTGGCAATTGATTGCATTTTTAAGATGACATTCTGATTTAATCAATTCAATGCGATGATTTCGAGTGGCTTTGCTTGATTTACACATATCTCAACACCGATTGCCATAGGCAATTGTTATATCCCAGTTACAAAGAGTCAGCCGAGTCAGTCAGACAGCTTGTCAGATGATGCATATCATTAGCTATTGCTACAGATACAAAATATAATGCAATACAATACAAATACCTCAAGGGGTAGAGGGGGGGGCGAATGCATTCGCATTCACGTGCATTTAAATCCTATACACACAGAGAGAGAAAGAGAAAGATAGACGACGACTAGTTGGTGTGTTCCCCACCCAAAAAAATGAAGTAAGTAAGTCGTCTGGCCGACTTCGCCATACCATGCACCAGGTGTGAAAATATTGAACAACAAATACAGATATGTATGTATGTCTATTAAATTTGCCTCATAGCATATGCTATCTCGCTCACCCTCACAAAACCAAACGGGCACTTTAGCGCCGCCACTAACCTACGGCCAACTCGGCTCTTATGAACCGCCTAGTAAATCTCGTTTATAAGTATACATATTTTCCATGTTTAGTCCAATATTAATTTGATAGATTGGTAGATATTAATAGGGCTCATTAGTGTCTTGAATTTGGTTTTAGTTAATCAAAAAGTTGCAGGAGGCAATCGGTTTTTTCTACATTCTGAAGGCGAAAGTGGGCGTGGCAAAAATTTGAAATAAACTTCAATGCTGTTGGTATTACAGGAGTCCAAGTACCAAATTTGGTGACTCTAGCTTTTATAGTCTCCGAGATCTACGTGTTCATTCTGACAGACGGGCGGTCGGACTAAGTCGACTCGGTTGTTGATCCTGATCAAGAATATATATGTATATACTGCTTCCTTCTGCATGTTACATACATTTTGGCGACTTTAATATACCATTTCACCCTATGGGTGCTTGGTATAGAAATGACACGGTGGGAAAACTTGAATACTCAAATGACTGGGAATCCATTGTTAGTCCATGGTTTTTACTTTACCTTGAACCTTTCCATATCGCGCAGAGAGACTAAATGTGCAGGCGAATGCACTTTCCATTATCGTTTTAATACCCTTTAGATTGATAGCCATACAAACAAGGTTTATGAAGACTTAACATTTGATTGCATTATTGGTATTACATATTTCTTTTTTGGTTGTATATAATAAAAAAGGTTTTTATTCAATTCTTTTGCTAAAAAAGTATGTCGTTTTGTTTTCATTTTGTTTGTACAAAAAAAATATATTGGTTTTTGTTTTTGTATTTTGTGTATATGATAATACAAATTTTGAACATTTGGTTTTTAATAAAGATTGGACGAACGTTAATACAGTTGAAGTCAGAGAGAGGTTTACAAGTTGCTTAAACTATGGATCGGTTTCGTTTTTAAATATCTTCTTAACTAGGTCAACTACTCGAATTTAGTTGAAGTTTATGCAATCCAATATAAATATATATATGTATATATATAAATTGTATAAATGATATGGTATATATATATGTGTGCTTGTATGTATGTAGTATTTTGTTTTTAATATATATATATGCCACAGACAAAATCGAAAAACCAAGAGAAATTTGGAGTTTTTCTTTAGCACTAAAAGGCACTATTAAACTATCTTTCTATATATTTAATATTTTTAATAGTAGTTGTCACTAATTAAGGCACTTGAGTAAGAGTTTCGAAAATGCCTGCGTCATATCTAAAAATCGTCTCGTATCATCGTTTCTCTCTATATAGCATCGAAAAGTGTAGGTTAATTGAGCGCATAGTAGTAAACACATAATAAAATGTACATAAAAAGATATGCAAATACATTGAGATACACAGATATATGTATGTATGTATGTACATATACCTATGCTATGGGTAGTATGGGTATACAGTATAAATCATGATTCATTTGAGCGTTGAGTGTATAAGATCTATTTACCACCTACTCTTTACCTCTTGGAAATGTGTCTAATTATACGAAAATTCAACTGAATTCAACTCAAATTCAAAGGAATCAAATTGTAATGATCTTAAGCAAGACCATGAACATTTAACATCTCAACAGATTTCATCTATTAGTTGTGGACGGATCACGTAATCTATTTACTTCAAAAGTCTCTGATTTGAGAAATAAGTTTCACATCTATTTGTACATATTTGAAAACTTTTTTCCTACAAAGCACTGGAATAATCACTTTTCGCAAAGGAAACTGATTAAAAGTAAGTGCTGGTTTTCGAACCATGTGAAACATTTCGTTTCAAAAACGAGCAGAAAGATTGTATACTTTGTTTTTCACACTTTGACACATTTCCAAAGAATGTTTTCTTATGAGATTCAAGCTTCTATATGGGTTATCTGAATTTGTGGCAAATGCAGTCATTGATTTGTTGATGGATTTCCTGAATTATTGATGATTCATAAGTACCAAAAGCAGTGTGCGAAAAAAAGTCTCTTCTGGTCATACAAATGTGATGCATTTCAAGTGGACCGGACGGGGTGGAAGGAGAGGGGGGGGACTGTCAAATTGCATAAACATTTTCAACTAAATAAACGCGAAAAAAAAAAAATAACCTACTAGCTTTTAATTATAATGGTGAGAATTCTTCTTTGTAAAATTACTCGTGGGGACGGAATGTTTCAATGTGTTGTTATATGTATTTTTGTGTGTGCTAGAGCTGGGAAGTAGCTGCAATGGGAAGAGAATTGAAGGTTACATTTGGTCGAATTAACAAAAATAATATCACGAGTACAACTTACCCAAAAGAAAGAAAAAGGCGGAGAACAAAAAGGGGGAACCCAACCAAACCTAACCGCGAACCAATTCAAATCGCGTTTGAGACTCCTTGAATTGCAACCGTTTGCGCTGTTGGACATGTGCCTCGGTTAGGAAGAGAGTGGCAGCCACCAGTGTGAGAACTGTTCCCACACAGGCGAGAACAAATGACCAGCCGAACCAATTGTTGGCATGCTCGGGCATCCAACCGTTGCGATTGCCAAAACAGGCAAACACAATGACAGCAATGGCCGCACTGACACCAGCTCCAAGTAGGACGTAGCCCAACGATCGTATCAAAGTGATGAAATGCTTCTGATCTGGTCCAGCGCAGAGGAAGAAGACCAATACACCGATGGCACTCACCAGCATGCCGATGAAGGCCAGCGTATAAAAGAATTGTGTGGCAATCATGAAGGCTGGCCGCAGGAATCCACGAATCTCATCGTAGCCAGGGGTAAATGGGTCATAGACCCATCGACAACCCACAAAGAATCGTCGCAAGTCATCATCATTCACATCGCGCAGTGAACGGAAGCAGTGTACCCACAATCCCAGACGATCCAATTTAGCTCCAGTTATGCGATAATCACTTACTAGCCAACTGGGCGTTGCAAAGGCAATGGCAATGAATGCAAATGCAAAGATGAAAACACCCACGCCGCAGGTGCCAGCCAAGGTGCGACGTTTCATGTTTACAATATGATGTGGGTGTGTGGGCGGTAGGTGCTCCTGGGAATCCTCGCGTGCAAAATGTGAAGATTTTTGCATCGGAGATTTGAATTGGTTGGTTGTTGAATATTTAGAAAATGAGCTGTTTGTGTTTGTGTTTTGTGTTTGCTGCTGGCTTTGGGTGTGGGCCTCTGAGCTGCCTATCGATAACAACAGGGTTGCATTTACTAACAGAGTTTTAACAGCGGCTTAACAGAGAGCAGTGGAAACAAGTAAAATGAAAAAAAATTTAAATTCAATTTAAAATCTATGAGTAATAATCTTTTTTTTCCCCCTCGAAACCTCTTTATTAACTCATTAAAATGTTATTAAAGTATTTCATTAAACAGTCAACGTTTTTGTTAGGGGTGTTTCATAATTGCATTGTTATAGCTTAGATGTATCAATTTTTATTTTGAATTTCAGCTTAGTCCTGAAATATTGGAAAACACAAAATAAAACCGAAATGCAGAAATTTCAATTAGTTGCTGTTGTTGTAGTCTGTTTATTTTTTATTCATCCTCCGCTCGATTTAATGACTTTCACCCTTTTTGCCTGCCACACGTTTAAAATCGTTCATTTTGGTGGTCATAATGGGGGATCCGATGAAACCAATATAGTCAATTTGTGTGACATCTCCGCCAGATTGATTATTCTTGACATAGATCTGAATATTTTGGACATTTTGGAATTTCACATAACGTAAATTGATGGGTTGGCCCTGGTCCAAATCCTTTTGAGCCAAACTACATAAAAAAATAAGACATAGAATTTAAATAAAATTGAGACATTCAAATTTTCGAAAATTTTAAACATACGTCAAATCCTGAACACTGCTCATGGATTCGGCCATATCGAAATCAATGGTACGCGGTTGATTGATAAACAATTTCACATCCTTGGGTCCCAATTGGACGGGTGCCTTGAATTTCAGAGAATGTATTTTAACAGCCTGATTGAATGTAATGGACATGATCAATTGCTCATCACAATCGGACTGCAAGTAACCACCGGCGGAAGCCAGTGCATGCTTTAGATTATGATCATCGGCCTCGTTAAGGCATTCGCATTCTTGCTTCGAGATGAAGGTGTTCAATTCCATCTGGAAAAGGAAAGATGGAGAGAGTTAGTGGGAATTGTTTAATGGTTCAGTTGTTCACCACCTACCAATCCCTGTCCATAATCTTCGCCGGATTCCTCACCACTGCTCGAACCGATGTGCTCTTGTATCTTTGCTTCCAGTCTATTGACATCCGCTCCCTGAATCCTATCGATTTTGCTCTTATTTCTATAAAATATGAATGTTGGCATGGCCGAGACACCCTGCCCAGCTGCCGTATCCTGACATTTGTCGACATCCACTTTCAGGAATACGGCCCTGGGGTATTTAGTGGAGAACTGCTCAAAAATGGGAGCAATTCTCTGGCAGGGACCGCACCAGGAGGCTGTAAAATCAACTACAACCAGTCGTACACCAGCTTGGGTGAGCTCCGCTTGAAAATGCGATTCATCATTAATAACGCGTACAGCCATATTTGTAGATTTGTGGTTGTGTTAAACGTTTCTCTGCCTGCTTTGTAAACTTGAAAGACTTGTAAATATGCGAATAGACCAAAAACAAAAAGATGACTGGCAACTACTTCGATAGGCACATGGCCGAATGAAGTTATTACCTATCGATAAGTGCAATGCGATAGTCACAGTCGTTATCGATGCTTGAAAATGGTCACCCTATTCTAACCACAAGCGCTGACATATCGATATATAGCGCGTTTTTTACTTTCGATAAACCGATTTAGTGGGACCAAACTGATTTTGCGTCACCTCGTGGTTCCCACTTTTGCTCAGATCTTTCAGGTCGCCATATTAACACAAGGAGAAAAAATATAAAAAAAAAGAGAAAACTAACGACATTTGAAAAAAAAATAATACAATGGCAGACGTGGAAAAAGAACCCGAGAAGACCATAGCCGAGGATTTGGTGGTTACCAAATATAAATTGGCTGGCGAAATCGTAAATAGTAAGTACAAAAAGAAAAACGACAACGGAAGAAAACGAAATGTGAAGAAACGCAGTGAAAGTGAAGCCAAAAACTAAAGGGGCCGCTACGTGGCTGCCGCGGTGAGGTGATATAAGCCACGCCGCCAAAGCGGCAACCAAACGAAAACTACAAAAACAATTGAAATAATTTGGAAGTTGAATTGATCTAGATAGTTCTTCTCTTGTTCTCCTCTTTTTTTTTTTTTTTTGTTGATTTTTTTTTAAGAAATCCTCAAATCCCTGATCGAGTTGTGTGTGGTGGATGCCTCAGTGCGAGACATTTGCTCCAAGGGTGACCAACTGCTAACGGAGGAAACCGGCAAAGTGAGTTTTAAACATCTATAAATATATTCATATATAAGCATATAAGTCCAATGATTAAAACCTTACAATTTGAGGGTTACGTCTGGATTTACAGGTGTTTTGTTAGGTCCCCCTGGGGTTTAACAGGCGCACATGGTGCTTTCGAACCACGTGCCACCATCCATACAGGCCCAAAGATTTACAGATTATGAGATCTGAGGACACATTTTCCAATGATTTTTATGCAAATTACTTAGAAATTTCGATGCTAATCCAGGAAATGTAACACTTTCTTTTTAGGTTTACAAAAAGGAAAAGGACCTAAAGAAAGGCATTGCCTTTCCCACCTGCCTTTCGGTTAATAATTGTGTCTGCCACTTTTCCCCAGCCAAAAATGATGCCGATTATTTACTAAAATCGGGTGATGTGGTTAAAATGTAAGCAGATATATTGCAGTAGCTCTTTATATACATACTTATAACAACTTTGGTTTTATAGCGATCTGGGCGCTCATATTGATGGTTTCATTGCTGTTGCCGCTCATACAATTGTTGTGGGTAAAAATGATAAGATCACCGGTCGTCAGGCTGATGTCATTTTGGCTGCCTATTGGGCTGTTCAAGCTGCACTGCGTCTCCTGAAATCGGGTGCCAATGTAAGTCAAGTCAATTTCAACTGTCTCTCGCCTATTGCCGGACTAACACAACTGCCAAATAATTGTGTGGCCTATTGCCCGCCCACACAGTTATTGCTTGATGTCCGGCAAAGATGAAAGGACAATATCGTGAACTAAGCAAATTCAATTCAATAGAAATGTTTGGTCTTTATTATTGTCTACACAAATATTTCAAAATCTATTTACTAAAGATGCATTTACTTACCACCTTACTAAATGGACATTCTGCTTCAATTTCTAGAACTATTCTATCACCGATGCCGTACAACAAATCAGCGAATCCTACAAGTGTAAGCCCATTGAAGGTATGCTTAGTCATGAGCTGAAACAATTCAAAATTGATGGCGAGAAGACAATCATACAGAATCCTAGCGAGGCGCAGCGCAAAGAGCATGAGAAATGCACATTTGAGACGCATGAAGTATATGCCATCGATGTGATCGTTAGCAGCGGCGAAGGAGTGGTTAGTATATAGCTATTTCCATTTCCCCCCATACCCCCTTCTATGTTCAATGATTAAAAACTTAAGCGCTTGAGGTTGAAAAGCCAAAAGAGTTAAAGATTTGAAAGAAGCTTCCGCTCATGCAAGTCTGTTTAGACTTGGCCTAAATTCTGCGGCACATGAGTTGAGGTAACCAACATTTCGGCAATTCGGCTGGTCATTAGACCAAGGATCATGAGATTATGAGATCTGAGAACGTTTCTATATGAATATGCATTTTATTTTTCATTTCTAAATATTTTCTAATGACAAATTGTTGTGTGTGTGTGTGTGTGGAATCTCTTTTGACAGGGTCGCGAAAAGGACACAAAGGTTTCGATATACAAAAAATCTGATGAGAACTATATGCTTAAATTGAAGGCATCTCGTGCTCTCCTGGCCGAGGTTAAAACAAAATATGGTAATATGCCTTTCAATATACGCAGCTTCGAGGAGGAGACCAAGGCACGCATGGGCGTTGTTGAATGTGTTTCCCACAAGATGATTGAACCCTTCCAAGTCCTGTACGAAAAGCCTTGTAAGTAGTTTATAGTCTATAGTTTAGTTTAGTTTTAATGGCGAAACTTAATTCCATAATTTGGTAGCACTTTTAAGTTTCCATTTATGGCCAGACATTTTGCTAGAACAAAACCTTAGCTTATGACGTCTTCAGCATTTGCCCAGAATTTGGCCTATGATCTGAACATGACATAAGCACATTCTCTTTGCTATATTCAATTTAATCCTTTATTGATTGAGATTTGAATTTGAATTTCTTCCTCTCCTCCATCTCTGACACTTGTTTTTTGTGTTTTTCAGCTGAGGTTGTTGCCCAATTCAAGCACACAGTTCTCCTGATGCCCAATGGGGTGAATCTTGTTACCGGCATACCTTTCAATGTGGAAAACTACGTAAGTGAGCACAGCATTGCTCAGGAGGAGCTTAAGGAGTTGGTCACGCAGCCGCTGGGACCAGTAAAAGGTAAAGGCAAGGGTAAGAAGGGAGGAGCTGCAGCAGCTGCTGCTGGAGCCGCTGGAGCTGGAGCTACAAAAGTGGAATCGGCGCCGGCCGTTGAGACCAAGGCATAAATATCTATTTCTAGGTTGGTCTAGAAATCTGATCTGATCTGATCCCCTTCCCCTCCCTCCCCTTGCCTTTCCTTCCCTCTACACACACACACACACATCCAGACATGCAAATTTTCTCCCTCTTCTAAATAAACTTTTTTTTGAACAATTGCGCCGCCTACTGCTGCCGCCTTTCTAAGAATAGATTTTTACTATCGCCAAATCGAGTAGTAAAATACAAAGAAAAAAAAAAACAAATAAAATAACATTTCCTCAGACGCCCGCCCTCTCTCTTCCCTTCCCCCACATCCATTCAAGCAAAAAGGAAAAGAGAAATCAAATCTTAACTTCATTAATTGACAATATTTTTTGTTTGTATAATTCCATAATTGATATGGAATTTTATTTTTGGAAAAATTGAATAGAAGAAGAAACAAAAGAAAACAAAAAAGTTCGGAAAAGTTTCGTAAAATGATCCGTTTCTTATTGATTATTTTTCTATTTACTTTACCTAATTTAAGCGTTTGTCCATATTAAAAACATAAAAACAAAACAACAACAAAAATCGCAACGAGAAATGCCACAAAAAGAGCAAGAACTGTCGTCGAACTGTAAAATTTTTAACACTTAATCTTAAAATTACGCTGCGTAGTAGGTATTAAATAAAATTAACATTTTCTATAAAAAAGAAACCAGAAATATCACAACTTCTTTTTTGCTTTTTGTTCTATTCTTAACTTGATTAATTAAATGTTAACTGGGATCGACTCTAGTCGATCGTTTCGGAATGGGATCCAATGATTGTGTTGCCTTCTCTTATCTTATCTGCGCGATTTCAACTTGAGTCATCGCCAAGTTGAAATTGCTTAGCTTATAGTACATATATCCTAATGTAATTTCCTTCGATTTTAATATAGGACTCGTCGAGATTGTCGCAGTGTGGAGATATTTTCATACATATATGTATACGCAATGTGGATATATGTTTGCGTATCGGTAAGTGCTGTTTTTCTTATAAAATTTTTTAATGATATACAATCAAAAGCTCAGTTTGGCTTAGATAGATTGCCGTCTCTGTCTTTTTGACATGATTGAAAAGGGTTTTAATCGATTTATTTGATTGATCGATCCATAACGAAATCTGTGCTTTCTCTGTAGAAATCGATATGACCTGCTTTCGTTTCCAAATTGTTTGACATGGAATTTGAAATAAATGGCAAACGATTTAAACAAAATGATTTACAGATTGACTATTTTATTTGAAATCGAAAGCGAGAAGAGGATAGCTAGATAAAAAAACTTAAATATTTTCATCAAAACGAAATTTTCTTTTCGATTTTGAATGCTGCTTCTCATTTTAATCGAGAATTATCGGAGTTTATGCCAAAAAGTTCCGAAGCTCCAGAGACCTTTGGAACTTTATTCAATGTTGACTTGGTTACCTTAGGAAATTTGATTTGTTGTCTCAGAGTAAGATAATGAAGTAAATCCTTTATAGAAGGATTTTGCAAGGAATACCAGTAAAACAAAAATTTCAAATTTATAATAACAAATGCATTTAGGTTTTTTTTTTACAAGTTCTGTTCACATTATTATTATTTATTATTAGTAAAGTATAGGATATAGTTGTAAACTATCAACCTAACTATATTTTGACAAGCACTGGCAACTAAGGCCTTCGGCTTACATTAGTCGAAAACTACAACCATACACTAGCCTGGGAGTCGAACCCGGATCCTTGTTGTTCAGGTGACCAAATGACTGGGCCACTTAGGAGGACTGCATTCTGTTCACAAACTTTTTACCAGCATATCTCAGTATCTCGCTCACTCAAGTATAAGAGCACAATAGCGCCCCCTACCAGCCAACAGCCAATTCCTCCTTATGGAAAAACGTTTATATGCATAATATGGCTGTGTTTAGTCCGATTTTGATCAAATTTTGTATTTTGCTGGATATTAGTATCAGATTTAAGTGTGCCAAATTTGATTGCACAAGGTAGAATATAACGGAAGATAATCAAATTCTTTAAAATTGCGTAGGCGGAAAGAGGCGTGGCAAAATCTTTACACATACAAAATGTGCGCATTTACTAAGCAAATATACATACTCAATATGGTGTCTCTAGCTAGAATAGTTTTTGAGATAAACTCTTTTTGTTAAATTGCGGGGCGCGGAAAGGGGCGGGGCAAAAATTTGAAATAAACTTGATCATTTCACATACTACGCGAGCCTATATACCAAATTTGGTGGCCCCTATCTCTTATAGTCTCCGAGATCTAGGTGTTCATACGGACGGACATGGCTAGATCGACTCGACTGCTGATGGTGATCAAAAATATATATACTTTATGGGGTCGGAAAAGTTTCCTTCATACATTTTGGCGATTCACTCCATGGGTCTATGGTATAAAAAGTGGATCCATTTCTTGGGTTTCCCTTATCCTGGTCCATTTATCTGTTATCAATATTCGAAAAAGTTTGAAATAAAAATGCGTTGCATTGTTTTTAATTTGTTTTTTTTTCTCTTTCTCTTTTGAGTTCTTGTTTTCTTTCTGTTTTTTTGTTGTTTTCCTTTTTTTCTTTGTTTTCTTCTTTCTTTTTTTGTTGCATTTTAAATTAGTTTTGATGTTTACATTCACAATTATATAATTTTTGGAAATTTCTATGCAATATTTCTGTTTTTTTGTTTTGTTTTATACTTTTTGTTATTTAATTTTACACAGTCTCATCTTTGAACTTCTTGTAATACGAAAAAGTAGCAAGAATAATAATATGTATAATTAATTTTGTTATCCTGAAGGTGTATGATGTGAGGGTGAAAGGGGTGTGGTAGGGGGGTAGGAAAAAGTGTAGGAGGATTTCATTATAAGCGCTGCTCCAATCAATGGCCTAATATTGTATATGCCTCTCTTTCTCTTTCGGAACAACAAAAACAAAAGATAAATATAAAAAAAATTGACTTAAGCGGGGAGAAAAAGTATAAAATGTTGAATTTGTTTTTGTTTTCTTCGCTCTTTCAGCGATCCAGATGATGACATTAAGTTTTCTGACCTCTGTTCCGTTTTGATTATAATAAGATCTTTTTCTCTAGGATTTTGTGGTTTTCAATTGTTTTAATAAATTTGCTTTAGTTTTGTTTCGTTTTGGATTTGTTGAAAACACATAAATTTTATATAATTTTCATTTGGGGGGGGGGTTATTTTGTTTGTTTCTGTTTCTGTTTCCTTTTGTTTTGTCTCTCCTCTCTCTTTGTTTTTATAGTGCTTCTAGTGTTCAACATGCGCATCCATTGGAGCCGAGGCGGAAACATTATTTGATTTCTCCGGTGAGTCCAGATAGATTTTGAGGGCTCGTTCACGACGCTGGGAATAGCGCGTTGTTGAAATGCAACCCAAGCGATCCAGACGTGCCTTCTCCTTGGCGTTCATTTGCCGGCGTTCCTCTAACGTCAGTTCGCGCGCGGCTATGCTTTTATCTCTGTGAAAATTCGAATTGTTAGAAGGGATTCATTCACATTCATTGTTCTTGAATTCTGTTCATACTTGTACAAATACATATTGCCAGTCTGACTGTTATTCAGCGGATATGTGTCCAGAGTTCCGGGTACTGAGAACCAACTGCTTGACTCATTAATGCTGACAGCCGATATGTTTGTGCAGGGGAAATTGCTGTTCACCTGCCCCAACCAAAGGAGATAAATAATGAATGAGATATATTTTTGAATAAGAATAAATCTTAACTTACCTTCATATAACTTAGTTTATCTATGGTGATATTGCAGATCTGTGATAGAGAGCGTCTGATTTCACTATCCTCTGTAAAAGAAAATGAACAAAAATTCGAATTAGCTACAGTTCTGAAAACCATTTAAATCGTATATAAGGTTTTTTTTACATTATATTACTTACTCTCCAAGGTGACTTCCTGAAATTTGCCAAATTCCATTTTCTGGGGATACCATTGCCTTACGAAAATGGTTAAAGCATCCTCGCTGGGCTGCGTCACAATTCCCTCTTCGCACTCTTGGATAATGAACTGCAAAAATAAGATAAATTATGATTTCCGTTAGTTCCAAGGGGGTCCTTCTGCTCCTACCTCAGTTGTGGTAGTCGATCTCATGTCACAGTAAAGCGTCTCATCGTTGCTCATGATTTTGATTAAACTTCTGCCCCCCTTTAGCCAGATCCGACAATTCTCGACAGTCAGACTGGAGTATTTGCTATCGATGCGTTGCAATTTGGCTACTAGTTCTTGTTTGGCCTGCTCCACTGTGGTATTGGCATTATAGACCCATTCACAGACGCATGGCAGACGCGCCGTTTCGTTATCCAAGTCGCAGAGACGCAGAAAATGTATTTTGGCCTTGTACTCATCGGGCTGAAGGGTTTTACCCAACTCAACGGTCAGGGTTTCACCCTCATTGAGACTGATTAGCAAGTTGTTCTGATTATTTGGGATGTTGTTCTCGTTCTTGCGCTGCAGCTTGAAATAGGCATTCGGCACCTTAATCAGCTGCTCAATATGCCGTTTAAAGACACCCATACGCATCTGGGTGCCTACCAGGAGTTTGTATGCGCAGGTAGGTTTCCTTAGATTGGCCTCATCATCCGAGAGGTGGCCTGAACTGGCTGAAGTCGAGGTGCCGGCCACAATGTCCACGCAATCGATTTTACTGGCATGGAAAAAGTGATTGGTGACTGCAGCGCCAGAGCCATTGCTCGAGTCCATGGCATCGGCGGCTGAGTAGCTGCCATTGCCATTGCAATAGGCATGAACACGCATCATGGCATCATGGGAGGCGGCCTCATCCTCGGGACTGGACAATTGAGGTGAGTGGCTGGTGGAGCTAACTTGACTATCGCCACCGCCGCGATGTTGCAGGGACTCTGTCTCAACGAGAGTGCGATCACCATCGCTTAGGCTGCTATCCTCTGAATTGGATTCATGTCCAGGCGGTACCGACAAAGGATCCAATAGATCACCTTTATAGCGACGCCAATCACAGTCATTGCTCGGCAACATCTCGCCCACAGCAGAGCCATTCATGAGCGCAGCATCCACCACATCGCCGCCACTTAAAGGCTAAGAAGATGAAAGAAAAAAAGATAGATAATCGATTAATCGGCCACAATCATTGAAATCAATGCTCTCACCTCCGTCGCCGTCGTCGTCATCGTCATCGTCGTGGTTGCTGCTACTAGTGCTGCCACCTCCTTACTGGGTACTCCCAACATTTCCAAACTGGCTGCATCAGTGTTAGGCACATTCAAGTAGAAGTAGGTAATATTTTTAAATTGCGTATTGGCCAAATTTTGTAATTGCAATTGAGCTTCGGGCGTCGGTTGGGGATCATAGGCGACAAAGGCTTTGCGGAAGGAACCTCTTACGGTCGCCAATAGGAATTGATCCTCATCCTTTATGTGTAAACGAGTGGCAATCGAGTGGCGTAGGACATCGCTAGATTCCCGCGCTGCTGAATAAACCAGGAAGGGACCGTCCATCGACATGGTCGATAGTTCTACCTTAAAAACATACCACGTAGAACCATCAGGTTCGTAGACTTCAAACTGCTGATCCTCCAGACGGTATTCCAATAGGAAATCCAAACTGAAATTCTGTGAAGCCCTCAATTCGGTCAGCGAGGGATCCGTACAGCTCTCCAGTGACTGAATAATGGTATCCATTGAGGAATTGTAGGCCACCAAGCGACATTGATTAAGCGGTGCGAATTGTTCAACATTTAACATCTCATACGCGGTCGATAGGACAGCGTTAATATCAAAACTGCTAGACACATAGACACGAGTCACCTTCAGTTTCTTCAGCGATGGATTATAGAAATAAACGCGGGGCTTATACAGATCGGGCAGGGCCAGATCTGTGACAGTAACATGACGACCCAAACGCGTGACACGCGTCTCCTCCTCGGCATGTAGTTTCGGCAGCAGAGATTTAATATGCTCCGGAAAATCTAAACTCTTAACGACACGTTCATTTCGCTTGGCATCCACCTGACGATACATCAGCATATAGGCATTTGTCGATGAGGTATATGCGCTGGAATAATAACTGCCATTGGGACCACCAAACGAACGTTGTATATCCTCTTGGGTGATCTGTAGGAGAGAAATTATAATTGGAGAATCGGTGAAAGATGAGAGAGGAGATGGGTGCCCACTTACAGTCGATACATTTTGATCATTGAAACAGAACCATTCTTGATTATCAAAATCCTTGATATAGGCATAATAATGACCACCCGAGGCACTGCCCGAATGTATCATGATGGCGAATAGTTCATACATATATGGGCCGGCATCTTGTTTGGTACTTTTGCTAGTGCTGCTGCTCATATCGATGCCCTCGTCCTCGTCATTTAGATCGTTCTCATGCTGACTGGAACTGGCAGTGGTCACCACGCCGCTACTTAGATTATCCTCCTCCATGGCTGAGCCACTGTCCGCTGTACTGCAATCGTCCAAATTGTGGCCATTCATTTGATACTGTTCACCGCCCCCTCCCCCCATTCGAATTCCGATTGATGAACGTATTCAAATTGAGTGTTTGCGGAAAGGTTACTCTGTGAAAAGAAGGAATAATAAGAGTCAGAGAAAAGTGGCATCCATCTATATATCTTATGCTCACCTATCGTTCAGTTTAATGCGGTGCATAGTCTGATAATCGAAATCGAAACGCTTCAGATGCAGTGTCAATATATAGGGAAATGATTTGAAATGCAACCCTTTGTGGGCATCGCATTTCTTTTTGCATTTCTCGCACAGATATTGATTATTACCGTCCAGAGTCTCTGGCCGAACAAAGGCACGCAATGCCTCCTCAATGCTGCCATAGGCAGAGCTGCTCCCGAACGGCCGCACTGGCAATGGTATGTCAAGGAAGGTATCCTCGCGCGTCTTCTCTGTGTTGCATTCGAGACACTTGACATAATCGTTCATTTTGCCTTCATACAATGTGGATATTAGATTTGCCTGTTTGGTATTCTTGAACTTATGCTCCAAGGCATCGAACATGACGCGACAAAGCTCTTGGATATCGTGCTGTTGCCACGCCTCGGTTGAATCCCAGCCAAAGCTGCGTGTCAGGTCCGTTGTCTCCACCGATGATTTGTGTGATGTCTGGAGATTTAGGAACAGTTTCTGCAATTGGTATGGGATATTCTTGGCCTCGTTGTCATTATCAAATTCCCATCGATATAAGGCATTACGGAATTCGGGCGTCATAAAGAGAGCCTGGAGCAGACTGTTTAGATAGCATGTCATGGCCTGATTGATAAGACCCACATAACCACGACTACTGGGACGGGATAATGAACCACCACCTGCCGCTGCTGCTGCTGATGACGATGATGTGCCTGTGCCTGTGGCTGTTCCTGTAGTTGATGTTCCCGATGCACCGCCTTCCCGCTCTGTCGTCGCCGAGGCCACAAAATCAGCGGCTGTTGTGTTAATCTTCTGCCAGGAGGGTAAATCATCGCCACCATATTTACGACGATAGAAATTCGATAGATCTGACTCTTGTTCATCATCTTCTGTGCCAATGCCATCGAGGCCCACATCTTTTGATGTGACCAATTGATCGCCATTGGCTCCGCGTTTCTCCAATGAATTGTTGACATCACCGCCAAAGACAAATGGATCCCTCACTAGAGTTGTGGGGCTGGCCGAGGCGCCCAAGGCCAAGTCATCGTCGGACAATTGTTCCGCATCTGAGACGGGACTTATGTTGAATAACTCTGATGGGGCATGATCATCAATGGGTGAGATCAGGATGCGATTCTGAGGCTGGGGCAATTGATCGGATAACTCAGCTTTGTTTAACTCGTCAATGGACATATTGTTGTCATAACAAGAAGTCGCCGTCGTCGTGGTCGATTTCGATGTCGAGGTCGAGGTTGAGGTCGTGATCTTCGTTGTCCCATTCCCGATAATTGTGGTGGCTGCTGCCACGACAGCTGCAGCTCTTACCGCCTCCACCTCGTTGTTGTCGTCCACTACAACAACCACGACCTCTTCTTCTTGAATCGTTGACTTGGATTTACTGGGACTTCCCGTCGTTTGAGTCGTTGCTTTGCTGCTGGAAGATGACTTTTTCTTCGTTGTTGTTGTCGATTTCTCACCCGTTGCTGTTGTTGCTGCTGTCACACGTTTCTTTTTAATAGTCTCCCCAGTGACTGATGATTTCTTTTTATTTGTTGATATCGTCGCTGTTGTCTCCCCCAGGATATCAATCGTCTCCGTTGCTACTTCCGACGTCGTAGTCTTTGTTGTTGTTGTTGTGTTGATCTCCTTTTTTCTCCTTTTTGGTGTCTGATTTTTCCTTCTTAATTGGAGAGGACGATGTTGATGATGATGTTTCCGTTGACTTTTCCTTTTTCGTTGGTGATCCCGTTGTGGTATCCTTCTTTATGGGCGATGTTGACTTTGTCGTTGTCGTTCTCTCTTTGCTATGCAGACTAACCAAACCCTGGGCCTTCTTCAGGGGTAACTCAAAACGTTTCGTCACATTACCATCCCAACTGCCCGGAGGTAAGAGAACCAAACTATTTTTCAACTGATGCTCAAATCCAGCTACCTCGTACAGCAATTGTGATTCCAAGTTATTCAGATGCACCTGGAACGATAACAGAAGCCAAAAGCCAAAATGATATCAAAAATACACTAAGCGAACACAACTATTTCGACATCTACAGACTCCTATAAAGAATGATATCAACTCCATGGGAATTTCATCCTTCACTTACCAAATCTTTGTTATCGTGCGGCTGGAGGATTAACTCAAATTTCCCATAGGGAAATTGTGTGCCTATCAGATTAATGACATGCTGTACGGTATAATGGGAACGTAAGACCACATTGATCTTCTTTTGCTGTGACCCGGGTGTTTGATCATATACCGACACGGTGCACTCTGGAGCACTTATCGTGCTCTTGTTGTTGGTATCCGTTGTCGTTGTTGTTGCTGTTGTTGTTGTGTCTGTCATGACGGCGCCGTCTTATGGTCACGGTGATCGTCTCTACCTTGTCCCCGTCGTCTTGGTCCTTCGTTTTGGGGTCTTGCGATAACCGAAATCGAATCAACCAACTCAAAAATCAAAGAACGAAAAAAAAAACTTAAACCAGGCGAAAACTACGAGAGCGTCGTCCTTCTGCAAATGAAATTCAAGAAATTGGAGAACAAAATGTTTATATACAATGTTAATAAAAAAAAAAAATCGATACATAAAAATTTTGAAGAGGTTTTTTTAAGATAAAATACGAGAGAAAAGCAAAAAAACAAAACTAAATAATAATGAAAGCAAAGAAAGATGAAACAAACTGAAGGAACTAACAAAAATGTTTAAGAAACGAAAGAAATCGATTTATATACAAAAGTTGAAAAAAATATGTCAAGATATTAAGTCTCTCTGACGTTTTCATACTAGTCATGCCCAGCTGACGATGATGAGGCGTATGATGCGGATAATGTGTGGCCCGAAAAATAAGGAAATACGAAAAAATCGTTGCCTAGAAAAACACGGCGTAATGAACGTTCCCCCCCGGTACATGCGTCTGAAGCAGTCGTTGTAGATACAAATACATGCACATACATATATTGAAATATGTTCCTCTTGTTTTCTCGACCTCAATCGAAAATAAACCCCAAATCTGCTGCCCTGCCCTGCCCTGCCTTGCTCTGCCTGCAATAGCGTTTTATTCTACTACTAGTAACCCCCCTCTTCACTCAATCGCCGCCGCGTCCCTTTCTGGCCATTTCTTCTTCTCGGAGTTCTCGGAGCGATTTTCGCGCCTTATTTGTGTACGCTTTCGCCTGCCGCGATATATTGGCAAATATATGACTAACGTTGGATGGAATTTTATAAACACAACAACCAACCAACCAACCGACCAACCAAACAGCCAGAGAAGAACACGCCTGTCTGCCTCTGTTCTTTCTGGCCTAGCCGTCCAGAATTTTCTTATATGTCGACACATTTTCGCCTATTTTCCGACCGACGCGCGTCATAATTGCTGCATAAATTTTGTGTGTTTTGGGTAATACAAAATGTCATTTGCAAGTTAAATGAATTCTTTGTTGGTCATCTCATCAGTGGGTGAAATGTAAGGGGGCGGGGCATATGGTGATGATGATATTGCAGCAACGGAAGTTGTAAAATACATATTTTTGTTGTGTCGCAAATTATGCCAAATGATTGGATTGGATTGTCTGTCCCCCCGTCCAAACTTGAGTGGGTTGTTCTATATTCTCCACTTCAGTCTATAAAATGATTCACTCGGCTGAATTCAAATGAACTTCAAATATTCACAAAAGCAAACAACTGATAACAGATACATATATTCTGTATACTCGGGTCAATAAAAGGATCATAATGAAGAGGACTTTTGGAAAATAACTTGAAACCTTCAAAAACTATGCCTACTGCTCCCTACGATATTGAGTTAAGAACTTTATACATATATCGACATCATTTTAAAAGAACCATAAGTTCTCTCGGTTTTCTCAACGTCTTTCTTCAGTTTTTTCTTAGTAACATGTCATAAATCGTTTATATTATAAGAGTCCAAGAATATTTTAGATTATTTATCTTAAAAAAACACGAAATAAAATGCAATAGACTGAACGCTCTTAAGAAATAGAATTTCAAAGACATGAAACGCCAAGTACGTCACGCAATTTTCGTCACAAATTTATGCTATTTCTCAGATGTATTATATATATACATATTTATATATATGTAATTGTTAGATATACATACTTGAAAAGTATCTTCTCTCAAATTGAAATTGATTTACCGAGTCTTTAAATTAAATGTCTTTGGCAATTAGCACTAGTGCGAATGCATTTTTCCAACTCATTGGTAAATATAAATAAACCACAGTCAAAATGAATCCTAGGAGAAGCAAAGATCGAGATCGAGATGATGAGGAGGATGATGATGCACGCAAATTGTAAATTTGTTCAGTTTGCTTTTTGCTGTTGCAATTTCAAACACATGTTGGATGCTGCTCCAACAAACAGTCAGACGACGACAACGATATAAAACGATATGTATAAATATATATATATTTAGAGAGTGTGTGTGTGTGTGTGTATAAGTAAATGCTAATATACGCAAAGCCAGAGCCAGAGAAATGAAATCAAAATAAAAAATTGTGAAGCTAAAAATAAAAACAACTTTGACGGGGCGACATATCGAAGAAAACGGAAAGGAATGAGAGAAAAAAGTACAAATATTTAAATCAGGGGTATATATCTCAGCAGTGGATATATATCTATGTATCTATCTATCTGCGCCTATTTGTATACGCGAAGGTTTTTCAGAGATCAACCGCCGCATCCTTTGCATAGATCTTACGCCTATCAATCAGAGTGACTGAACGAGAGAGAGAGGGATAGAGTTGGGATCAAAATATTTACATAGACCACGACGGAGATGTATGGAGACAGAGACAGAAACACAGTGTATCTATGTGCGATCTCTTTCGAATGTGTTAAGTGTGTGTTTTATTTCGCTTTTAAACTATTTTTGTGTGCTATTTTTGAAACTATTTTGGGTACTTTTGTGTGTGTGTGAAATCTTTTGACCACAAGTCAAAGAGGGAGAGGGAGAGAAATATACTAAATATTTCGCATGTGTCTAACATAGAACGAATCTAACCGGAAATATTGCACATGTATAAACAATATTTCAACTTCACTTCACTTTTTTTTGGTTGTTGATTTCCAAGATGATCTTGTTGAATAGTTTTCGCATTTATTTTCGGTCTCTGAGTGGGTGGTGGGTGGAGGGGGCTTTACCGTCGTCGTTGTCGTCGTTTTCTTCCACAATTATTCTTCAGAGCGGATCCGAGAACTCAAAAACCGCCGTCAACGCACGACATCGTTCACGCGTGTACTGATTGTACGGGAATCCCGATGCCTTTGGATGCTCGTCGAAAATTTAAGAATATACTATGAACATTGGCGCCGTCAACAACAACGACGACCGACCGACACGATGTTCGATCGGTGGCCCCAACAATACGGATAAATGAACGATCTTAGCCGATCATCACGAGTGCTGTACGGGCCAAGTTAACATTAGAATAAGATGAACATTTCTTTTAAAGAGAAATTGGTTGTAATGATGACAAGAAATATGGCTAAAACTGTCAAACAAGAGGAAAATATCAAGAATTAAGTTATGAGTATCCAAAAAAAAAAAAGAACCATGAGTAATTCTAGGAGTTTCGAACCCAATTGCAAATAAATTGTAAGAAAAAGGATAAAAGACTCATAAAGGTGTTTATTATTAACCTTTTTAAATCAAATATCTTTTATAAACAAACTATATCGCACACATATACAGGTGAATATATGTATATGTATGTACATATGTGGTTCATGCATTAGTCAATTACAATCTATTCAAATTGATAAGAATAATTATCGCAAAATTGTTTCAATGGCTTGGCAGTGAAAGAGACAGAGTGGAAATGAGAGAAGGAGAGAGAGCGAGAGAGATTGTGTGTGTTAGTTAGTCAGAGGCGGCTACGTGAGAGTGAGAGAGTAGGTCAATTTGGAAACTGCAATGTCCGATCGGATGGATTTACTCGATTACTCAATGGGATTATATAGTAGATATATAGGATGGAATGAGTTGGATGCAGCAGCAGTTGGCGCCGCAGCAAACGACGTCGCAGCGAAAGTGCTATTAATGTATATTTATTCTAGATGCCGCCCTGCATGCTCCTCTACCTCAATGGCCACAGTTTTCTCTCCATCTCTCTAGCTAGTTTGTTCGTTCTGCCTCTTCTAGACGCGCGCGCTCTTTCTCTCTTCTTTCTCTACTGCAATCGTTGTATCTGCAAGAATGAATGAGACTATTTTTATTACAGTACAAAAACAAAATAAGTGAAGAAAAAGAACAGCTAATATGTATCTATGTATCCACATACATACACACATATATGCATATATGAAAGCTGCAAGCCGGCGATGCCAACGATAACGTCGAAGCCAACGCCGGCGTCAGCTTCCAAAAAAGTTGTTTAAATATTTTGGTTTTTTCTTCTTTCTTTCTTTACATCTTTTTTTTTTGTTTTACTTTTCTTTTGGGGTTTGCGCAACTAATTTGCTGGCCAGCTATTACACGGTGGGAGGGGTCGGTGAGGTCCTCTCACAGTAAGGAAGGGGATCGGTCAAGGTTTTTTTTTTTTTTTGGTTGGTTGTGATACGTGACATGCAAAAAATGCTCCAATTTAAATCGTATTCAGGCGTCCTTCGAGACTTGCCATATGTCAATAAAATCAAAACTAGCAGCAAATCGGGGTAAATCTATATATACGTATGTACATATATGTGGTATGTATTTATTTGTGTGTGTGTTATATCTTCTGATTTCGATGGGTCGTTCCTTTGCCTCCTTCGCACTAACTACTCCACAGCACTCACCTCCTCGTCACTCTCTTTCACACACTCCCTCTTCTTTCTACCTCTTTCTTCTTTCTCTGGAACACAGCAAAATGTGAAGAAAATCTGTCTTGCCTTTGCCACAAAAACAAAAAAAAAAAGATTGTGTCTTTTGGGTTTAATGCTCGGCTTGCTTTGTATTCGGCAAGCAATGCTTCTTACCGCTTTAGTTGCCTTCCACTTCAAATTAACTTATTTAGCTTAGGTTTGACACGATTGGACATTTTTTACAACATGTCCAAAACGGAAAAACAACAAAAACAAACCACAGAATTATTTGGTACACGTAGATAAGCAGCAATTTACGCGGCGAAATGTAAATGTAAAAAAGTTATCTACTGCCATCCATAATATGTAGATAGCCCAAATTGACAAAGCCAATTTTTTGATTAAAAAAAAAAAAAAAATGTATTCAATTCAGGAATTTGAATTTCAATGTTTATACATACTATGTATTAGCTAATAGCAGCTTACAAATCATATATATATTATTATACAATACGTCTGTTGAAATACATATCGATATCGAACATGAATTTATCGATAAGTAACTAAATATGATTTTTATATGATTTTTCTTGTTATGAACTAAATGTCAAAATATTCATTCCCAAACAAATAACAACGTCGTAATTTTAATAGCGAATTTTATTATGAATTCCCTCCCTAATGTAAAGTTATTCACTATTGCTTGCCATTCCAAAACACGCGCTTAATTTTGAGTGACTATCGTTTCCAGATGCATCCCTGCGCATCTGGAACGTTCAAGAACATTCGACGAGCAGACGCACCCGAAACTATAAAAGAGACGAGCGCTGGGCACTTCGCTTCATTGTCAAACAACAAAATATATAGAGAACAACGTAGGCGTGTGAAAACACAATTTTCTCGTCAGAGATTGAAATAAAGAGAACAATTAAAGCAAAAAAAAGTGTCGAACTATATTAAATTCTCAAGTGAAATCAAATAATACAATAATAAAGACAAACCAAAAGAGAAGACAGAACACAATTTCGACTAAACTTGGTGGAAAACTCAATTCTATTTTGAAAATCAGTTGAGGTAAGTTGACAAAAATCAAATACAAGAGACACAAATCCCCAATACTTGAGCTGAAATTAGCATTGAATTAAGGCTTCTGAAACGTGGGCAGGGCTTAAAACAAAGAACTTTAATTCTTGGCAATGTGGGATCGAAGTGAAATAAGCGACAAGACTATACAAGATACAACAAAAACACAAAAATCGAACTGTACAACGTCATCATTGCACAACTCGAATTTTCTTCTAGCACATTCCATTGAGCAAAAACAGAAAACAAAAAATACAACAACAACGAGTATGGCCAGCCAGTGATGACGGAAAATTGCTAGAAAAAGCCAAAAACTGCTGATAAGGAGGGAGAAACATACATATGTATTTTTATTGTAATAGACAATAAAAACAAAATAGTAAATAATACAATTCAAATACGAAGCAAGCAGGAAACGTCTGTTCTTTACAGCTGCCGTTTATTATTGGAACAGTGAAGAAGTTGTCTGTTAATTTCAGCTTGAACTTTTGGACTTTTTGTGTCAGCACTGGCAGCCACAGCTGCTTTAAGAAAAGAGAACAATCAAACTAATATGTATTTTACTTCGTTTTCAGGTTATTACAACAAGAAAAATGGGCAAAGACTTCTACAAGATTCTGGGAATTGATAAGAAGGCCACCGACGATGAGATCAAGAAAGCCTATCGCAAATTGGCTCTTAAATATCATCCCGATAAAAACAAGTCGCCACAAGCGGAGGAACGATTCAAAGAGATTGCCGAAGCTTATGAAGTGCTTTCAGATAAAAAGAAGCGCGACATATTCGACCAACATGGTGAAGATGGGCTAAGAGGCGGTGGTCCAACAGGACCAGATGGGGCCGGACAGCCCGGTAGCTATAGTTATCAGTTCCACGGCGATCCGCGAGCCACATTCGCTCAGTTCTTTGGCTCAGCAGATCCATTCGGTGTGTTCTTTGGCAGCGGCGATAGTATGTTTGGCGGACCCGGTCAAAGTCAGAGTCAAGGACAGGAACAAATGTTTATGAACTATGGCGCCGATGATATGTTTGGCGGTGGAGGATTCGCCTGTAATCCAATGGGTCAAGCATTCCGTTCACAGTCGTTCAACGCTCAGGCACCCTCACGGGAAACGTCAGCAGCAGGATCCACCAATTGAACACAATCTCTATGTGAGTCTAGAAGAAGTGGACAAAGGATGTACCAAGAAGATGAAAATATCTCGCATGTCGATGTCAACCGGACAAGCGCGCAAGGAGGAGAAGGTACTCAGCATTACAGTGAAACCCGGCTGGAAGGCGGGTACCAAAATCACCTTCCCCCGCGAGGGTGACCAAGCTCCACAAAAGACCCCGGCTGATATCATATTCATCATACGTGATAAGCCACACACCCAGTTTAAACGGGAGGGCAGCGATTTGCGTTACACTGCCCAAGTGAGCCTCAAGCAGGCTCTATGCGGAACTCCGCTGTCCATTCCTACACTGCAGGGCGACCTAATTCCCGTCAACACCCAAGGAGAGATAATCAAACCCACCACCACGAAACGCATCAGTGGGCGTGGATTGCCCTTCCCCAAGGGAGCCGTCACGCCGTGGCGATTTGATTGTGGCCTTTGATATCAAATTTCCCGATTCGCTACCCGCGAATCTGAGATATCAGTTGTCCGAACTGTTGCCAAATTAATGTATGGTAGCCAAATCGTATCCACTAACTACACTAATTCTTTTTTTTTTGTTTGTATTATTAATTTTTAAGTAAGGCCCAAAAAGTTTCGCCAAAATGTTTTCGGCGAATATGGAATATGTGATACATATACATACCTACACTTACATATATATATAGAACCTCTTTACTATTTTGACTAGAAACATTTACTCCGACACATGTTCCAAATTCGAATCGATTCGTTCTGGCGGAAGATGTAGATGCCTAAAATAATAATAAACACCTATTCTAGTTTCGTATACATTAAAGGTACATAGTACGTTTTAGTACCAAACATTATGTTTAAATAATAAAAGAAAAGCATAGAATTTATATGTAAAAATAAGTTGACTTGTGTTTGCTTTTAAGATCTATTTGAATTTACCGCGTTGAAGCATTACACTCAAATTGCTGGTGGTGGGACATCGACGATGACAGAGACAACGTCGATAGTTTTAGAAAAAAAAAATACCAAATGTATCGATTAACACAACAGTGCAATCGACCGTTTTCCCATCTCTAGTGTCTAAAGGGTGAACTTTTTAACATCGTAGAAAATTATGGCGCCTCTTTGGATTTTTTCTTTTGGCTTGCAAATCGAGTGGTGGGTGTTATTAACAATATAAAGTTATTAACAATTGTGTCACGCCATCATATGTGATTCTTTGATTCTGTAAAAACGTTCAGTAATGACAAAGTTATTTGCGAAAAACAACATATGAAACATGGCGCCGGCGCAGCCCCTTGGACGAAAAGCAAATATGCTTTCTGTTTCTCTCGCAAATAAACTTCATCTGTGGTTCCGTTACAAATTGTTGAAGGTAAGTACAATGACAAATTGTCCTTTTCTACCGAGTACACACATTGTACACATGTATGTGTACATACATAGCATACCGTTAATCCGTTTAGCGCTATTAACTTCGGCAGAGCGAAAGAGATAGATAGAGCCAATAAGAAAGCACATGTTGATGTTTTTTTTAAATTTCACATTTTATTTGGGTTTTATTTGTTGTTTTCACTTCAAAAAGAATTTGTTGTAATTTTTAAATTTTCACACACTTTTTTTTTCTCTATCATTAAATTTGGTTGTTGTTGCTGTTTTGTGTTAAATTTGCTTGCATTTTGCATTGTTTTTGTTTTGTATAATTTTTTTCGTTTTGTTTTTTGCATATTTTGTTTGTTGTTTCAAAAATGTTTAACATACATTGCAAATTTTCTTGTTTTTGTTCTTAGGTGTTGTTGTTGCAGCTGCTAATTTTTGTTTCGTTATCATTTTTATTATGATTTTTGTTTTGTTTTTGTGTATGTGTTTGTGTTGTATGTGTGAGTGTTTTCTTTTGTTTATTTGTTTACAATAAAAATGGAATTTGTTTAATGTTTTTATTTGGTTTTCGTTTTAGTTTATTATTATTAACTAGAATTGTTTGCTATTGTTGTTGTTTTTTTTTTTTAAATTAATTATTTTTAGGTTTTGTTCCTTATTTAATAAGTGTAAGTTTTTTTTGTTTTCCTTCTTTTCATTGTTATGCTTCGAACAAAAAAAATTAGAAAAAAAAAAAACATTTTGTTAAAATATATTATGATCCGAGTTTAACTAACAATTCGAATTAATTGAATTGATTTAAGAACTCAATCAGTGGGACAAAGACAGCAATACGACTCAAGAGCGAGTAGACGAGAGATAGAGAGAGATAGAAAGAGACTGAGTGAGATACGGCTGCAGTAGACAGAGAGGGAGAGAGAGAGAGCGAGCGAGTGTTCGAAGAAGACTCTTGTCTCTTAACCAACTTGTTTCCCTCTCTCTCTCTCTCTCTGTTGACACTCTTTGCAATGTCCCTCGGTTCCTCTCTTCGCTCTCTTCTCTTTTCTTCTGACCCTTTGCTCTTTGTCCCATGGAACTGGAACTCAATAACAATTTCTTAACAAAAAGAGAAATAAATTCCTTCTTTTTTCCCCATGTTGTTGTTGTTGTTGTAAACTTAAACATCATTTTGTTTAAACATTAGACTATGTTTGTATAATAAAAAAATTCATATCCTTTTGGTTTTTTGTTTCTTTTTTTTTTTTTGTTGTTTTCTTTTGCTTTTGTTTTAAAAATAGTTAAATTTGCGTATAAAAAAAAGTTTTCACGCTATGAGTTTTTTTTTCTTTTTATATTTTTAATAATTTAACTATTTTCGATTTCATTTTTGTTTATTTTTTTGTTGTTGTTTTTTTTTTTATTATTTTTTATAACTTATACAAAAATTATGTTAAAATGTCGCATTTTCTTTTCTTCCTTTTTTTTTCTTGATGTTTATTAGTTTTCGTTTTTTTTTTTACTTTGCTTGGTTTTGTGGTTTTTGTTTTCTTTTGCTATTCTCATTTTCTTTGTGGAGCTTTTGTGTTTTTTTTTTTTTTTGGAGGGGGATATATCCTTCTTTTTTTTTTCGACTAAACGTTTTTTTTGTTTTGTGTGTGTGTGTGGATTTTTTTTTTTTTTTTTTTTTTTTTTTTTTTTGCTGCCATTTTAGAAACCTAAAAATCGTTTTTTCTGATTTTGTTCGCCTGTTTTGTGTTTGGGTGTGTTTTTTTTTTTTTTGTATTTTGATTATGTTTCGATTTGTTTATGTGAGAGTTACACTGGAAAAAATTTGGTTTTCAGCAATTAGTTTTTCTTGGGTTTTTTTTGGGGCTTGAAGTGTTCAGTTTGAGTTTTTGTCTTTTGTTTTTTGTTGTTAAGAGTTCCTGAATTGAAATTTTATCATCCCAACAGCTGCTTTCACAACCAATTTGTATTATTATTTTGGAGTAGCAAACAAAAAACAATGCTAAATATGGGGGGTTGGGTGTTGGGAGGGGTCGGGGAGCAGTAGTTCCTCGAGGTCCTTTGGAATCCTTTGCATATTCCCTTTCCCTTCAGATGGCATTGCCTGCCTTGAGCTTCCTTCACTTTGCTCAGGTTTTGAGATTTCGTCTGTTAGGTCTCTTGGCAAAGGGTTTTGGAGGGGGAGGAGGAGGAGGCTTGAGGATCCCCCCCAATATTTACTCAACTACATTTCGTTAGGGGTGTTTGTGTGTGTGTGAGTGTGAGGAAAGTGAATTTTCTTCTAAATGTGTGTGTGTGTGTGTGTGTGTGTGTGTGTGTGTAGGGGTTTTCATTTTCATTTCAAAGTGAAAAGTTGCCTTAATTATTATTGTTAATTCTGCTAGAAGGTTTTGTCATTTTGTTGTGTGTGTGTTTGTTGTTGTTTTAATGCTTTCTCATATATTTTCTGTATAGTTTATAATTTATTTAAATTTTGGATTTATCTTTTTGTTTTTTGTTTGAATGCTGCATTTAACGTTTATTTCTTTTTGGTTTTTCTTTCTTTCTTTTGTTTTGTTAAGTGTATTGAATTGCATTTTTGTTTTTTAGTTTTACCATTTAACATTTTGACTAAATTTTTGCTATTGGTTTTATTTTTAATTTTTATTATTATATTTTGCTTATTTATTTTGAAATTGTTTTTCTCAGTGTGTTTGTGTGTGTGTCTACAAACTAAACAATTGTGTGTGTGTGTGTGTGTGTGTGTGTGTGTGTCTTAAATTACTAAGATTTTTTCGCCCTTTTTTTTTTGCTACGTTTTTGTTTTTTTTCTTCTTTCATTTTTCTTCTCTTCGTCTTTTTTCATTTACTTTCCTTCAATTTCTTTTGTTGTTGTATATTTGGTTTTTGTTTTTGTTTTGTTTTTGTTTTTGCTTTTATCTCTAAACCTAAATTCAAAAAAAATTCATTTTCCGTTTTATGCAATTGTTCATTTGTTTGTTTGTTTTTTATGTTTATTTTTTTTTTTGTTTTTTAATCGAAATTTATTTTCAAGTCTTTTTGCAGCGACAAATGCAATTGTTGAATTTGTTCTCCGTTTCTCTCAATGTTTTCTCTCTTCATTGTTTAATATAAATCAAAGTCTTCTCATTACTCGAAAGAAAACAGTTTGTAGTTTTTTGTTTAAACATTTTTTTCGTTTTCGATGTGATTTATTTTTGTTTTTTTTTTTTTATACTTAGTTTTTTTTTTCATTAACAAATTCTTTTTTTCTTTTTGGTTTTGATCGAGGGGGCAATTTGCGGGTGAGTGGGCCGGGGGGAGGGGGGCGAAACCAAGCAAATTGATTTTATCATATAGTTTTTTTCAGTTTGTCTGAGTTGGCCTAACACTTGATATAGATTTTTGACAACACAAAAAAGAAGAAGAATTTTCGTTTCTCAAAATTTTTGCATTTTGCATTTTCGCATTCTCAATTTGTTTTTTTTTTGGGAGGAGGGGGGCATTTCTTTTGTTTGGTTTTTTGTTTTTGTTTTTCTTTTTAGTTTTATTTTCATTTCATTCACGTTTCTCATTGTTTGCATATTTGGATCTATTTTAGTTTAGTTTTTGTTTTCGTCTTGTTTGCGGCTTGTTGACTGTGGATCTGTGCCTAAATTTATCATGTCTCGTGGTTTCCACACCGGGGACCCTACAATTAAAAATGAAGAAGAATAAAGTATAAAGCATAAGAGAATACGAAATACGAAATACGAACAAACAGATACAAGATAATGGATGATGGATGATGGAGAGATGATTGCAATGGGAAACCATATAGAGCGAGAAACCATATAATATATTTGTATGTAGAGCAGATCAGATCAGATGTGAACATAAACCTCAAAGCGCAGCACCCTGTATATGCAGTTTGTATGTATGTATACAGGGTGTTTGTTGTTTTGCAATTTGCTTATAATTTTAATAACTAATTTGTGTGTATGTCTTGTATGGGTCAATCTCTGACAATCTCTAGGTGTCGCCACTGTGCAACTAAAGATAATTAAGGATAAGAGAAAGAGGGAGAGAGAGAGTAGTGGAGAGTGACGAAGGACTCGGACAAAGTGTTCATTTCAAAATCGGATCTATCCGATAGTTGTAGTTGTTGTTGTTGTTTCGGCCAATTTCAGTGTTGAGATCAATTTTCAGTGTCTACTTTTAGGCGCAATGTATCTCTAGCTCCTTCTGTAGAAATTCTTTGCAGTTTACGGTTAGTGGTAAGGGGGTGGGGGTCAGTGGATCAAGGGGGTTGGATTAAGTTGAAGGTTTTTGGCATAAAAAAGATTCGGATTTGGTTTTGGTTGTTGTTGTTTTTTTTGTTGGCTAAAATGTTGACATCGCTTGATTAATTAATTGGCTGATTTGATTTTTTTTTTTTACAAGGTTTTTTTTTTTGTTAGTTATTTTTGCTTTATAAACTATTTTTCGAAAAATTTGTTCCAAATGTTTTTTTTTTTTTTTTTTTTAGATCAGTTTTGCATTTTATGCCAACATTTTGTGTTCAATTTGATAGACAGAGAAACGAAGAGAAGAAACAGAAGAAGTTGAAACGGAAAACGGGCAAAAGGAAAAGCGAGAAGAAAAGCATAATTAATATTTGTTATTGTTGTTGTTGTTGTTGTTGGAATTCCCTTACAGAACACTCAGTGGAAAAATGATGGAAAAGAAAAGAAATCATTTTGTTGTTTTTTTATATTTTCTTGGAATGAGGAAACGAAATATTGAATGAAATATTTTTGATTGCTTTTTGTTGTTGTGATTGTTTTTAGGGGGACGGTGAGGTTCCAGGTGTGTGTGTGTGCGTGTGTGTGTGTGTGTAACCATAAGACATATATAAATATATATATTTTTGTATAACAGATATTTATCTTGTTGTTTGTTTGTTTGATCAATTCATTTGTTTCAAAAATCTCTCACACACAAATTTCTTACGTTTTGTTTGTTCTTCTATTTGTATTGTTGTTGTTTCTTTTATTAATTTTTTATTTTAGTTGTCGATCTTGGAAAATGCAAAACGGATTAAAAGTTTATTGGGTTTTTCTTTATTATTTTACTTTGTCTTTTCATTTTTTTGGATTGTTTCTTTTTTCTTTTTGTATCAAAAAACTTAATCAAGCGATGCCAACTGTTGAAAATGAATAATTCATTTATTTATTTTAACTACATAACACATATACATAGGATTAATGATATATATCTATATACAGTGCCGGTGATAAAAATAGCACCAACCCAAGCAGCTCACTTTATGTTACAGTAAAACTTGACTAAAAGCATTTCGGCTTGCAGAGTTTCTTTTCTCTTGCTCTACTGACAGTCTCTCTGATTTGGGAGAGCAAAAAAAGAGAACAAAGCTGATAACGGTTCTTCTCAGAAGAAGCAAACTTGAAAGGAGAATGCACTAAGCACATGTTGTCAAAGGAGAAATTTTAGTTTCCTGTTTCTAGATGCCAGAACTTAGTCGATTCAATAAAGGATACTCAACCAAATACTAACACACTAGTTAAACACCAGAGAACTGCAATGAGTAATAAATTTTTACGGTGCACTCAATCTTTGAGTTTGATTTTGTTCGATGCGGTCCTTCATATCGAGTGATTGAGCTGTATTGGTTTGAATCGAACGCTCACGAATGCTCACAAAAGTATTGCTAGTAGTTCATTCTGTATAACCGCATATTTACCTTTAACTTGATTGAGTGGGACGAATCTTTTGCTTAGGCAAATGGGAGTGACCGAAGATTTTTGTTCAGTTACAAGGATTTATCGTCTGTTTTCTCACAATCACACTTTTCGATTGTGTGCGATTGACTTGAACTATTTATCGAATTTTTGTCATCGTGTGTTTTTTTTTTTTTGTTCACATAGTTAAACTTGTTCCTTGTAACTGTAATAATTATAATTATTAAATAATATAACTTTTAGCAACATTTGCGTTTCGAAACCGTAGAAGGGGGTGCGGTACACAGTCAAATCGCAATTCATATCGATTTTGAATATCAAACTCTACTCAAATCATGTGCACGAAATCCGATGTTAGTTCGGGTTTATTCATTTGTCTTGAATCGAATTTTACAAACGATCAATTCGATCAAGGTTGCGACTTGTTCGAGAAACGAATATTATAGCAATTGATTGAAACCAATTGGTTGCGATACCCTGAATGACTTTTTCGTTTTAAGTGAGTGAGCGGAGTAAACATGTTGTAACATTTTTTGAAGTTTGATTGATCCTTCTCAATCATACTCGTTGCAGTTCTCTGTTAAACACCATAGTTTTGAATTAAAAGTATTTTTGTTTTACTTTTAAGTTAGTTTTTTTTTTCGCCATTGTGATTGTCCTAACCATCATATTGGTGTTATATTTTGAAATACTCAAGAAATATGGAGTCCTTACTTTTGAATAATATATCAATAGATCCATTAGTTGAACTAAATCATTTTTTGTTTGACAAATTGAGTTATTCAGAACATCCTATGGTGCTATTATTTTCACCGCAGCTGTATATAAATATCTGTAGAAGGACAATCAAAATTAGAACCATTTTTCATTTCAGACTTGTTTTCCTGCGCTTAGTCGATTAGTCGACTAATCAACTGAGGCACTCGGACTTAGTTTTGATAGCTAGAATCGATCCCCCCTCAAGAGGGTCAAAAAAGTGGCGGATCGGGGAGGGCAGGAGGATAGAGTGATTCGAATTGGGTGCCAAACATTTTGTAAAGTGCAAACAAAAGTGTCTACCCACCCAAAAATTGATTCAATTGAATATTAGTTTCCATATTCCTACTTGATCTAACTAATTTCTAATCAAACTAAGTTGGGTCTTATTCCATAAAAACTATCTACATTAGAAACAAATCGATTAATGGCAAATTGATTGAAAAGTTTGACAAATATTTCATCTCAAACAACTTTCCAAGGGACAAAACTGTAAATCGGTTTCAAAAAATGTTCCAGATGAAGGAGAAATCGGTTGAAAGTCTGAAAGGTTGGTAATTGAATCTAGCAAATATTTTGATGGTTCTAATTTTGTTTTGAAATCATATAAATCATATATATATATATATATATATATATATAGATATATATCTGTACATGTCATTTTCTCCCTTTGCCAATTGAAAACCAATTTGATTGCATTATTCTAAGTTATCTGTCAAATATTTCCCAAAAAAACAAAAAAAAAAAAAAATGATAAGTATATCACGCATTTGATTTTTGTTCAATTCTCTTGTTTTAAACTCGTTTACGGGCTAAAAGAAATTCAATTGAATTCAATTTGAATATATATCTACATATATATATTATTTTTTAACTTACCTGGCTAAAAACATAAACAAACTTTACAACTAATTGCATAGATTTAACTAGGTTTACATTTGTTTTCAGGGGGCGGGTCTAAAGAGGGTAGAGGAGAGAGCGGGGATGGAGGGCAAAAGAAAACAAAAAACAACAAACAAGGCCAGGCCAAAATGGGAGTTTGATTTGTTTTCTTCGTCTCTTTTGTTGTTCTCTTCTTTGGTAGTTTCTTTTGTCTCTCTGTCCATTTGTCGCTTTGTTCGGTCATTTCGTTTCGTTTGATTTTTGTTGTTTAGTTTTATATATTTTTGATTTATTTATATTTGATTAGTTTAAAAGTGTTTTTTGTTGTTGCTGCAATTGATTTTGTTTTTTGTTTTCGTTTTTGATTTTGATTTTTGATTTTGTTGCTGTTTCAAAGCCCAGTGTAAACTGTAAATTGTTTTTTGTTCTTATGTAGTTTTTCTTGTTGTTGTTGTTATTTATTATCAAGCTTAAAATTTAAATACGTTTCGACTATTTTATGTTTTTTGTTTTGTTGATTATTCATATAGTTATTTTCCTTCAGTTACATTTAACAACCTGAAATTTGATTTTATTTGAATGTTTTTAGTTGAGTTTTTGTTGTTGCGCACACGAACAAAAAACCGAAAAGAAGGAACAAAACTTGAACTTTTCCCTTTCCCATTTTGGTATTTCCTCCTTTCCTTTCCTTTCCCTTTTAGATTTGTATATATCCTTGCAGTGTATATGTATATATGTATTCCCAATCGATATTTATCCCAACTCTCTCCCATATATGGAACAATCAGTCAAAATTGAAGGTTTTCATTATTTTACAGATCGAACTACTTTATATATGATATGTACGATCCAGTTTGAAATCATCATGAGAGAGAGAGAGAGAGAGAGAGAGAGGAGCGGGGTCATTTTATGACTCGTTACTCTATTCTTTTTTCTATAGAGTGCAAGGGATATATTAACTACGGCATGGCCGATGTCAAGTCTGGGATATTTCGATTTGAAGATTATCTATAGCCATATATATATATATAGCAAATGTGTGTCTGTGTGTGTTTGTATATATACTATATAATTTGTTATATATACGATTAATACTGAACATTGAGGTACGACTTACGATTATCATTTCCATCATCAAAAAATGTTTTGTTTTTTTTTTTGTTTTTTCTTTCTACTATAAATGAAAAACCTTAAAAAAGAATGAAATATCAAAAGGAATGAATCCAAAAAACAATTATTTGTCACAACATTTTTTCTCGTTTAGCGTTTTGCCTTTTGTTTTTGGTTTTGTTTTTGGTATAATTTATTAGTTATACAAAAAAATTTGCTTTGCTAACTATTTTGTTTGTTGCTGTTTTTGTTTTGTTTGTTGATGTAAATACTTTGAAATACTTTCTGATTTGGTTTAGGTATATATAATGTTAACCCTATAGAATTGTTTGTTTGTCCAACCCGCATTTTGATTTTCATACTTGATTCTCAATTCAAGAACTTTTTTCTTTAAAAGATTTTCCTCCATTTTTCAAATTCCCTTTTGCCGTTTTCTTTCGCTATTTCATTTACCCTTTTATCTCATGTTTTCGTTTTGATTTGAGTTTCTTTTTCTTTTGTTTCTCTCCTTACATTTGTCTTTTAGTTTTAGTTTACTTGGTTTTTTTTTTTTTTTTTTGTTTGATTTATTTATTATTAATTTATTTATTTGTAGTATGTGCGAGTATGAATTTCAATTTTAGTTTTTAGTTTTGAGCTTTTCTTTTGTTGTTGTTGTTAGTTTTAGCTTTTAGTTTGTAGTTTAGTGAATTTCCCTTGCAAAGCTGCTGAGGGACTTTGTGTGTGTGTGTGTGTGCAATGCGGCGTATGCGTAATGTGTTTCATGTATTCGGACAAATTAAAGTAGTAAGTGAAAGATTAAGGGAGAGAGAGAGTGGGGGAGAGTTAGTGCGCATGGAAATGCCTTCAAGTTTCCTAATTATTGACTGACTATCTCTTGAATGATTTATGTATTCGTTTTTATTCATTATTCGTCGTATTTGTATTTATTATTCGTACTATTTATATTCAATCCCTTGTGTTTTGTTTTTAATATTGAAAAAAAAGTTCTCGGTTTTTGTTTTTTACGTATATTTCTGATCTGAGTTGAGTTTTGGTTTATAAGTTTTTGAGGCATTTTGGGTTTTATTTATTTATTTTTACTTCATTTCTTTGGTTGTAATACGAAAATTCCTTTGGTATACGCTTATTAAGGCCCGAATTCCACGATTTTATTTGAATTGAAACTTTTGGCCAGTTTTAACTTTGTTGTGTGTAAACATTTCTCAAAGCTGCACAAATTCAGTTTTAAATGAATTATTAACTCAACAGTGAATGGAAGAAGAAAAACGATTGAACCGATATGTGTTATTTAAGTTAAATTTCAATATTTATTGACTATTCATTTTTATTCAGTTCGAACGAATACAACTTTGACAGTTTTACACACAAAGTTTCATTACGATGAGTTTTTATTGAGCCTTCTCCCATCTTAGGTTCGTTTTTTTTTAGTATTTCTAGTTTAATTTGTGTCATTTTAGTAAATTTGTCTAATTTGTTATTTAATTTTATTATTCGTTTATGTAAATTTTTGTTTATTTTAGTTTCAATTTATTATATAAATTGTTCCTATATAGAGAATGTTAGTTCAGGATTCTGTGTGTTCGGTCGATCGATTATTTTTCGATTTTTGGAAGTTGTGTGTTATCGTTATCGTTATCGTTATCTTTGGTTTCATTATGTGAGTGAGGGGGATGTAAGGTCCCTTCTCAAATTGTAGTCTCAAATATGATTTTTAGTTCCTCGCATAAAATTAAAGTGCCTGAAGTGTGTATGGTTGGAGGCGGGGAGGAGAGGAGGATTCGAACCATTTTCCCCCCAACCTTTCTGCATTTCATTTCGGGCACTTTTATTATTAAAATCCCTGTTTTTGTCTCGCTTTTTTTTTTGGTTTTTAACTTTTATTTTCTTTTCGTTTTCGGTTTATCTTTCTATTTCTTCTCTGGTGCAAAATCCGTAAAGATCTTTGATCGTTTTGCCCTTTAGACATGTATTTCAAAATAGTCATGACAATCCACACAACCACCGGAATCGCCGCCACCACCACCACCACCTCCTCCTCCTGCTACACTTCCTCCCATTTCTGGGACAAATCCTATGCCACCACTAGCCGTTGGTTGGGCACTAACCACCACGCCGCCAACTCCTCCCATGGTCATGCCCATGTTTCTTGGTGTCTTCTTCCGCGTGCGACTTTGCCGCACGCGGGACTTATGCTAGGAGGGCCTCTTCTGATAGAGACAATCAATGCATGTGGTGTACTCGGGAGCCGAGGAGCTCAACTGGGTGATGGACTGATCGTGCGTACAACCCATTGGCGGCGGTCCTCCCATATAGCCGCCTCCTGACATATCTGGCATATAGGTGACATACTGCTGAGCGTGTGGAGGAGGTGGCGGAAGTTGCCTCAATGGCATGGGATGATCGTAAATGGGTTGCGAGAATGTATTCTCCGCCGATTGTGAACGCAATGGGCCCGAGCTGTAGACCACATAGTTACGTTCCGGCGACAAATTGCCATAGCCAGCATATCCGCCACCTCTCATGCCATACGAACTGTTGGTCATTGAACTATCTCTGGAGGTGGAACGTTCCAGTGACTTACTAAGACGACTACGTCCACCTCCGCCCCCGCCGCCACCGTATTTGCCCGTGGTTACATAATGATCGCTACAGGTCTGATTATCATAGACTGGATAATATTGATATGTCTCCTGCTGCTGCTGCTGATGATGACGAGACGACGATTTGGTTGATCCCGTATCAAAGCTGCCGTGGGCAGACATGCTACGTTTACGCCCGGGCACATCCAAATGATCGGAACTATCGAAACTACTCATGGGTGAGTGACGCAGACAAGAGGAAGTATTGCCGCTGGCTCGGTCCGGCGACAAGTGATCTAGACTGCTACGTGGCGAGAGATGACGCGGCGACAGCGAAGCTGTTGCTGCTGCTCCTGATGCCTCGCAGACATGGGAGGGTCCACCCTTCTTTAAACAACTACGATCAGGACTCTTTGATTTCGAGGGACTGGACACATGGGGCTTCAATATGCCACCCGTTGGCTGTGCCGTGGAATGCTTTAGAATACCCCCACCACCTTCGGACGAACGTCGTGGACTGGGTGTGCGACGACCCTGGGAATTGTCGCGACTGCGCTTGCCACTGCCCTGTTCACTGAGACTGGAGCGTGGTGATTTTATTTTGATTATGCGTACGGGTGAGCTGCCCTGCGACTTGGAACGATCTGGTGAAATGTAAATACTTTGACGTTTCGAGCCCTTCGAGGCGGTGGTGTTGCTGGTGGTGGTGCCTTTTTGGCCTGCGCCTGATCCACGATCCGGTGACTTGGTTTTAAATATCTTGTCGACCTTCTTATCAATGACCACAATGTGAGAGGCCAGCGAGGAGATAATGTGGCTGCTGCCACCTTCTTCTTCTGTTTCGTCTTCGGAACGTTCCGAAGGTCCTGTTGTGGCCGTGCTATCCGATTCGGTTGTGGGACGCGATGAATGCGGCGATTCAATGTCTACAACGACTGTCTGTTGATTGCTCGTCGTTGTGTTCTCTACTACGGTCTGTGGTTCGGGCGATAGACTTGAATCATTTTGCTGCTGATCGCCGTTCTCTTCTTCGGTTAAATCTTGCGGCTCGAAAGCCTTCTCCCTGAGACTAGCCATGTAGGCCACAATATTGCAAGTGCCATCAGCTAGATTCTCCTGTTCGAGCAATTCGCTCATGAACCGAGCTGATGACTCGGCGTCGGTTTGTATATGGTCACGGTCTTGGTCACGGTTACGATCACGGTCTCGGTCACGGTCACGTCGTTGTTTGGCCTGACCCCCACCTGAATGTTGGTGGACTACTGCCACCTGTTGGGACGAGGCCAAACGCTCGGATTCACTTTCAAAGATTTCGATTACTTCGATCTCTTGTTTGGGCGATTGACGCGGCGATTGCCTTGGCGATTGACGTGGTGATAGATGATGATATTGGTGTTGGGAGGTCTGAATCTGTTGTAATTGTTGTTGTTGTTGGGATTGAGGGGAGGAATGAGAATCATTGGCAGCAAATAGGCTACCACTACTACCTAAACTTAAATTAAATGAGGCCGCCACTTGTTGGGCATGAACCTCCGATTCCGATTCGAGTTCCGTCTCATCATCTGGCGATGATATCGATGATGATGGCTTACCTAGGTCCTTCATTAAAACCGGCTGGTAACTGGCCGGCGGATGTGATGATTGTATAAGACGAGCCTGACTGCCAGTGCTGCCCACCGAAAGGGTTGAAGTGGTGCTACAAAAAGACAATACAAGGGCAAGCGTCTAAGTGTTTTTGGCGGGGAATCGGCGGCACACACAAAACTAGGGATTACTTACCTCAATGTCAGGTGATTGGGTGTACGACCCAGTGTGGCCTTGGGCCTGATTGTGCCCTGCTGTGAGTCTTCTTCACCCTCGGATTTGGTTCCGGGATCAATGCGCTCAATATCGCTGCTATGATGATGCAAATGAGGTTGTCTAATGGGTGGTGGTGGTGGCTCTCGCGGATGTGGATGGGGATGTGATTGAGGTGCCTGTTGCTGTTGTTGCTGCTGCTGTTGTTGTTGTTGTTGCTGTTGTTGGGGATCTATGGAAGAGTAAGTGATTTCTTTATGCACGAAATGATTGATATGGAATGAATGTGTGTGTGTGAGAGAGAGGAGGTCACTTGATTAGATTGCTTTTTACCAATAATAAATGGGAGAGCCTATTCTCAAGTTGAGGCAGTTATTGTTGTTGTTGTTGTTGCAGTCTTACCTGTGACATCGCCCACTGTCTTGCTGCGACCACGGAAACCACCGGGCTGCAACTGTTGCCCATGCTGGGCCGTTGCATAGTGCACTACTCCACCGCCGCTACCGCCAACAGCAGTTGGAGGTAGATCATCGCCCTCCTGGCTGCCCGATAGATTATCATAGTCAATATTACCAGCTGAATGTCGCTGAGAACCTGACTTCTTCTTGGGTTTACCCAAAGTATGCGAACCATGCACAATGGTAATCTAGAACAAAAGTGTAAAAGAAATGTAATTTTCTATCTTCTATGTTCCAGATGGCATGCTCTACCTGTTGTTTGGGTCTCTCCAGGGTTTGCGAATTGCCAGCATATCCACCGTGCATCATGCCACCGCCGCCGCCGCCCTGTGAGGACATGCCCGATACGGAGCCAGAGCTACCACCAAAATTCTTCATGGGAATTGACATATTCCTCACACTCTCACGTATTATTTGACGTATGGTCTTGAGGAAAGCATTACGGAAATCGGCGGTGCTATTCGACAGCACATAGACCTTCTCCGAGCGACGTTGCAGTTGGGACCGCAAGTGTATCAATTCCCACAGGAAGTGCGAATCCATATCCTTGGCCGAACTGGCTCGCACTTGGACTTCAGTTACTGGAATCAAGACTTGATAGCGTATAATTTCCACTTCGTTCGTTGCATTTTTGCTCGAGACGCCCTACAAAGTGCACACAAACGGGAAAATGAGTTGTTATTGTCATACAATAATTGGTAGGGTTAAATAATATTCACCATCAGTTTCTTCTTTTGACGCAAACGCTCTTTGCAGAGAAAGACCACAGCTGACTTGAAGACAAAGCACATGGCATGTAGCTCTAGACCCTTCTTGATTTTACCCAAGAAATCGGAGATATTTAGCCACTCGACTCCGCCATAGTAGAGCAGATCACCTGAAAACGAAATCAGAACACACCACAAAACGCTTTATACAAATATCAAATATTTGGATCAAAAATGAACGCTTTAAACATTGTCTCGAGACCCTGGACAAGGTTAGAGGTTTGAAGTTTTTAAATTGTACGTTTTGATTCACTCATTTTAAACATATATAAATAACGTAAATCTCTTTGTCCTATCCACAGTTGATGCTCCTTGAAAAAAGCAAAACAATTGACACAACTCTGGCCCTGATCTTGCAAAAGAACTCGTGATTTACGTCTCGCTTTCTTCTTCATTGTTTCATCCTAGTTTTCCAAAGGATATTACAGGACCTGCTAATGTCGATCGACGCGCATGGACAACGACTGGATTTCTGGATTTTGGACTTCCAATTTTTGACAAGTCCCAAATTGAAGCAAAAAACGGGAGAAATCCATTAAATCCTTGATATTTCAGCTCCTTTCAGGACTATGCAAATGTCCTTGGCGCAACATACATAGTCTTTGACGATTGAAGTTTTATGAAAGCATTTTTATCTTACTCCCTTAAAGGACTCGCAAGGGCAAACAGACCTTTTTAGCTGAGCTTCCCGAAGGACATTCCAGGACATGAGAGTTTCAGTAGATGCGCATGGACAAGAGGCTAACCCTACCCAAAGGACACTCAAATTGTCCTTAAACTAATCGAGTTTTAAGCAGAATTCTATTTTTAGACTTTGTAATTTTATCCAAGTCCCAAATTGAACCAAATGACAAAAAAAAGGACAAAAACCATTAAATCCTTTATATCTCAGCTCTCCGCAGGACTATCGTCATGTCCTTTGCACCGACTATAGTCCTTGATGATTCGAATCTTTTGTGACCACTTTTGTCCTGATCCTTTATAGGACTCACAAGATATTTGCCATTTTTCTTTAAACACAAATGTCCTTTTATCTCAGCTTCCCGAAGGACATTTCAGGATCTGACGGTGTCAGTCGAAGCGGGTCATCAAGGACTACCATCTGACCAAAGGACATCCTGATAGTCCTTGAAATGATCGAGTTACAAGGACATTTATTGTTTTTTTGCGATTTTTGGCCATTTTTCTGACTAACCCCCTTACAAAAATTCGAGTAACATTTGTGGGAGAATATTGAATATCCTTGGATGCAGATCGGTAGTCCTGATCTTGGAGGACCAGAAAATTTATATCCTGCCGAAATCGCGCGATGTCCTGCGGAGATATGGCCTCGAGAAAATTATCCTGTTTTCGTTTTTTTAGTTCTTAAATCCACGAATCCTGCCGCAGGACGAAAGGACATGGTTCCCTAGGATGTGCTTGATGATCTCTACAGATTGGCATCAAAAAAGTTGGGGTCATCTAAGGATGCAAGTCACAAAAATTGCCGAAAATGTCCTTTTTCTCAGCATTGCGAGGGACATTCCAGGACCTTATGACATCAGTCGATGCGGACGAAAAAGGACTTCCAACTGGCAAAAAAAAAATCCCTATTTCCTTAAAATGACCGAGTTATAAGCTATTTTCTGATTTTTGGACTTGTAATTTATTAGCTTAAGTGACAGATTAATGTAGCATACTTTTGGGGTGAATAATATGAAATTTTTAAAAAGTGTTGCCTACTTATTTGGGTCAAAAGGGAATCAACAAATATTTCGAGTATCCTTTGAAGGATTAGGACGAAAGTGGTGTCAAACGAATCCTTTCATCAAGGATAATCATCTGTGAAAAGGACATTCCGATAGTCCTGCAAGGAGCTGAGATATTAAGGATTTTCTGTTTTTCCGATTTTGTAGCATACTTTTAGGCGTTTGGACTTATTTAAGATCCTGGAAAAATTTTGCTGCATACTTTTAGGCGGTTGGGCTTGTGGGGTGGAAAAATTAATATTTGTTGCATACTTTTAGGCGGTTGAGCGTGTGGGGCACAGAAATTAATTTTTGCTGCATACTTTTAGGCGGTTGAGCTTGTGTGATCTGCCACAAGCTCAAACGCCTTAAAGTATGCAATGGTTTTTAATTTTTACACCCCACAAGCTCCACCGCCTAAAAGTATGCAGCAAAAATTAATTTCTGTGCCCCACACGCTCAACCGCCTAAAAGTATGCAGCAAAATTTTTCCAGGATCTTAAATAAGTCCAAACGCCTAAAAGTATGCTACAAAATCGGAAAAACAGAAAATCCTTAATATCTCAGCTCCTTGCAGGACTATCGGAATGTCCTTTTCACAGATGTTTATCCTTGATGAAAGGATTCGTTTGACACCACTTTCGTCCTAATCCTTCAAAGGATACTCGAAATATTTGTTGATTCCCTTTTGACCCAAATAAGTAGGCAACACTTTTTAAAAATTTCATATTATTCACCCCAAAAGTATGCTACATTAATCTGTCACTTAAGCTAAAAAATTACAAGTCCAAAAATCAGAAAATAGCTTATAACTCGGTCATTTTAAGGAAATCGGGATTTTTTGTTTTGCCAGTTGGAAGTCCTTTTTCGTCCGCATCGACTGATGTCATAAGGTCCTGGAATGTCCTTCGCAATGCTGAGAAAAAGGACATTTTCGGCAATTTTTGTGACCTGCATCCTTAGATGACCCCAACTTTTTTGATGTCAATCTGTAGAGATCATCAAGCACATCCTAGGGAACCATGTCCTTTCGTCCTGCGGCAGGATTCGTGGATTTAAGAACTAAAAAAAGAAAACAGGATAATTTTCTCGAGGCCATATCTCCGCAGGACATCGCGCGATTTCGGCAGGATATAAATTTTCTGGTCCTCCAAGATCAGGACTACCGATCTGCATCCAAGGATATTCAATATTCTCCCACAAATGTTACTCGAATTTTTGTAAGGGGGTTAGTCAGAAAATGGCCAAAAATCGCAAAAAAACAATAAATGTCCTTGTAACTCGATCATTTCAAGGACTATCAGGATGTCCTTTGGTCAGATGGTAGTCCTTGATGACCCGCTTCGACTGACACTGTCAGATCCTGAAATGTCCTTCGGGAAGCTGAGATAAAAGGACATTTGTGTTTAAAGAAAAATGGCAAATATCTTGTGAGTCCTTTAAAGGATGAGGACGAAAGTGGTCACAAAAGATTCGAATCATCAAGGACTATAGTCGGTGCAAAGGACATGACGATAGTCCTGCGGAGAGCTGAGATATAAAGGATTTCATGGTAATTGTCCTTTTTTTTTGCCATTTGGGACTCGGATAAAATTACAAGTCTAAAAAACAGAATTATGCTTAATTCGTCTATTTTAAAGACTTGAAGGATATCATTTGGAAGTCTTTGTCCATGCGGATCGATCAATATTATTACCTCGTGGAATGTCTTTCGGATAGCTGAGAACAAGAACCTTTTCATAATATATCCTGTATCCCCAGGTAACCCCAACTTTTTTTGGTGCCAACAAATAGAAATCGTCAAGGACATCCTAGAAAATCAACTTTTTATGTGCTGTGTCACTATTTGGTAAAATGTGAAACGAAGACACTATATTCGACAGGACATCGTTTTTTGGATCTTCCAGGATGACAACTATCAATCTGAATTTCACTTCCAAAAATATTGCTTCCACTTTTGTAAACACAAATGTCCTTTTAGCCTAGCCATTTTAAAGACTATCAGGATGTGCTTATATCTAAGTTTAGTCCTTGGTAATTAATTGAATTGGTGTTATAATATTGTTAACAAGACATAAATTAAAATAAAGAGGTGAACTAATTGAAATAAAATTATTTTTTTTTCGTTCACCAGGATCAGGACAATCTATAATAATGATTCAAGGACCCCTAGTTCGAATGACCCAAGCTTTTTCATATCAAATGATGTGGATCAGAGGATTTTTTGAATATTGACCGAATATTTGCTTGGATCTTTCAGAAATAGAACCGCATTCAAGGATATATAAATTTTACAGTACAATTATTCTAGAATCAATGTTATTTGTTTTTCTAAGATACTCAATAAAGCGTGGAATGAATTGAAATTCTAAGTGTAAAGGTTGCTGTTGGACCAAGTGGGTACATAGTTAAATCGATTAAATCTTGTTATTACATACCTGGACTCAAATCGATTGGCTGCTTGCATGACTTTTGATGCTGCCTAAAGAGATGATCAAATATGGCGCCATATTCCTCATGAATGCGTTGCATTTCATTGATATGCTCAGCCACCTTTTCCATACCCTTGAGGGCCTCTGCAGAAGAAGACAATGTTGTGTAATAAATTTTGAAGCAAACTAGCGTTATGTATATCCATTCCCACTTACCACATAGATGGACGTGCTCGTCGGCTCGAGTATCGGTTAAGTTGCGCATTTGTTGCAATAGCAAAGGATATTTAAGGATACGCTGTATAGGCTTGATCAGATAAGATTCCAGTGTGCTGCTATGCTGTTGCTTGGGATTGCGTGCGGCCAAGAATTCCTGCAGAGCATGATTGCCTTCATCTAAAATAGTGACAGGAGAAGGAGCGTGAGTAGGTATACAGTGTCACGGTGTGATGTGGCAAGGAGGTTTAGGGGGAAATGCAATTGCAAATTGAGACATTTGGCAAATGATTCGATTGCAAAATGGTTGAAAAGTTCCCACTACTGCTACGACTACTACTAACGTTTCCGTTGCCTTATCGCCCTTTTTTGGTGTAATTAATTGGAACGAGTCGACGATTCAGGCGAAAGGAGCAACAAGGATATGCAGTTACAACAAGCAAAATGTCATTAACTTGTACTTATTGTCAGTTGACGATGCTTTTGATAAAGGCACACAGTCAAAGCCTGTCTAGAGCAGCAGAACAGTATAGGACAGGACAGGACACGACAGGAGTAGCATCAGGAGTACAAGGATTTGCATCTAATGGCCTTGCCTTCGTTAATCGCCCCTTCCCCCTCCTCCTCTCCCTGTGACTTTAGCACTCTTTTCCCCATCCCAATTTCGCCAACGTAACGAAGGCACTTAAGTGCACTTCTTTGCTATAATTAATTATCCTTTTCAACTTTGTTTTTTCTTTCATTCTAAATTCTTTTTTTTTATTCGCTCTCTCTCTCTCTCTGCATAAAATTTCATGAGCAACAGCCAAGTGCAGACCTTGTCAAGAGGAAGACGTGACGCGTCCCACCTTACTCAACTAACTTTCGCATCCTTCCTTCTAACCATTTCCTTTGCACCGCTCTCTGATTCGTCTGAGCTCCTTGCTGTTGTCGTGGCAACCTTAGCTTTAGCTCATTGATTGCAAATATGTTGCATACAACTTTAGCTCTACCTCAGCGCTTCTCATGCATATCAATCAAAAGTTGCCAACAAATTTGAACCCTTGATAAGCACGTGGCCCATGGGCGGCACATTAAGTGGGGGCAGCGTGCCAGGGCAGATTTTAAACAATTTCGAATTTAACTAGTGATTATTTTCGAAAATTATTTACAAAATGAATCACTACGTGGCCGGCCCCAAAAATAAATTACATATCATCATAGTCGTCACACTGCACACTGATTAGTTCAAGTTTTTGTTATGTAAACGGATATGATACTTGACCCTACACTACACTTTACGACTTTCTAGTTACGCCCATGACTGTTGCGTTTTGTTGTAACCATAAGAGCAGTTTCATTTCGTTGCTTCGTTTGCCTCCTTCTACAATCTCCTTTCTTCGTTTTGCCAGTTCCATCCTTGTGTTTTCTGTTTTCTCTTCGTCGTTCAACTTGTTTGTTCAAGTGTTTTTCCAGCTTAGAGAGCTAAGTCTAATTTAATTATGACATGTTGTCGCTTTGGGTATAACACACACCCACACACATCTCCTTCCCCTTCCTACACCAATGTTTGCATGGCTTTTCATACGCCTATTTCCCACTCTCACTCCCACTCCCGAACCCCAACGCAACATCGTCACCATTTTTGCCATTTCGTGTGATAATTCTACAAGTTTAATTAACAAAAGATACTTGACAGCCATGAAAATATTCTGTATTCCCTTCTTCTTTTTGCTCTCTACTTGGCTCGATTTTGTGTGGCTTGTAATTATTCATTTAAATTGCAAATCATTTGAAAGTTTCGCACACAAAACTCACAATTGAAGCGCATAGTTTGACAATTGTGTATGCGTGTGAGGGTGTGTGCATGTGTGGAGGAAGAGCCATGAATGGTTAGGGTTCGCTCTTGTTTGACTTTTACAAGTTTCTTCAACTTTAACTCAAATAGACTTTGACGCTTGACGCTGATTGCAATAGTTGGCACTACACACACACACACACACGCACACGCACGCACACATACACATCTACATAAAAATCACTATATATGTATGCATATATTTATACAACATTCCTACAAAGTTTTCAATACGTTGAATATATTGCTTACTGAATCGGAACAACTCGTTGGTTTATATAAATGCACTTAATTTAGTAAGAAATAACTCCGACCTTGACTTTGTATATGGATACATAACAATTTTTCAAATAATTAAGTTAATATTTAACCCATTTCAATAAATATTTTATACAATTGACTCGCTTTTCCATAACTTTTATCAGAAATTTTTGCGAAAATTGATTAAATTTTAGTTTTTGAGATTTCAATAAGAAAATTGATGATTGATTGCAGCCTTATAAAGTTATGGTTTAGGCCTAAGGACAAAGGGCCTTAGGAGGAAATAAGAAACTGACAAGGACTAATAATTTTGAGGGCATTCGCTTTGTTAACATTAAGTTTTAGATACTTACTTGGATGTAGAACCTTTTGAGCCTTGCTGTGACTGGCACAAAACGAGGAATACAATTTAAAATGGTTGACATAGTAAAGGAATGCTGAACCAATAGCAAAGAGGACATTCTGTGAAAAAAAATAATTGCGATAGCGAAATTGTTATATGTAAATCTAGATATCTATAACCAAAGATTAATCAATTTGTTGCATTGCATGACAAACAAAATACATACTCTGAATTGTCCGCAATGTTCGAATTTATTGAATTCCGGTTCAAGTTCCAATGCCTCTTCCAAATTTTGTAAGAATTGCCTCTGGAATGTGACAATCTCATGGATATTGCCGAATAGAGCGTTTATCTCGGCATTTGATAGGAATGTTTCACGTTTCATCGGCTCCAGATAATGCTCCAGCAGATTGTTCAAATGCTAAGTGACACGCAAACACAAAGGACGAAACAGACAGAGAATGAGAGACAGAGAGAGCGTGAGAGGAAGAGAAAAAAGAAAGATTCAATAAATTAAGAAAGAAATATATAAAGAGAGTACAGAGCGCGGGGGGTACAAGAAAAAAACACAGAAAAAAATGCATAAATTAAATTAAAAAATCAGCGAACACAAGTCCCACTAGGCAAATATTTTTTTCTTTTCAGTTTTGTGTTTTTTTTTTTTTTTTTTTTTTTTCTTATTTGGTTTTTTAGTTTGCAACTGAAACAAACTGGCGCGGGGACCAGGACCAGGACCAGGACCAGAACCAGTAGCAGTATCAGAACATGGACGTGGACGCGAATGCGGACAAGAACGAAGGCGAGGGCACGGACACGGACGCGAATGCGAACGCAGTTGGAGGAAAGAACTGTAGCATAGCCACAGGCTTGAGCTTTCATTTGGAACAATACTTCCGGGCGTGGCAACTGAGCTTGGCGTATGAGGGGAGGTAACCCAATGTAAAGGCGGGTCGAGATACGGGTAGCCGGGTGGCGGAGATAAGACCCAGACACAGACATAGCCATAGCCACAGCCACCAAGCTTTACATAATTTCTAAATTATAATAATTATTTGTATGCTTCCTTCTGCCCAGTACCAGAATGTATATAAATATATACATACACATAAGAAGAAAAAAAAAAACTTGCCTAGAAATTTAACTTAAAACTTGTGGGCTGACAGTTAAAGGCTTAAAATTTGCATTTATAATTGGAATATTTTTGGATTTCATGTTTTGAGAGCCGTTTGGTTGGTTGGTTGGTTGGTGGCTCATTTCGTTTTCTTCGTCATCGTTGTTGATTCTAGTTTTACTTACCTTTACATAAGTCCTTTCCGTATCCACTAGCTCCATAACGACTTTCCTTAATTTCTCGGCATCGGTCAATTGGCGTGATGGTGTCAAGGCTGTTGTTGATACTGATGAGGTTATAGAACCTGTGGGGCTCGATTTCCGTGTTTCCTGAGGTGAACGACAAAATCCGGTAACCTTAACAGGTTCAGAGAGATGAGGTTTGTTTGTTGTTGTTGTTGTTGTTGTTGTTTGTGATGGGTATTGTGGTTATTGTTGTGTTTGTGTATGTGTGTTCGTTTGTTCGTTGTTGTTTTGAAGAGGATCGTAGTGAAACAAGAGAACCAAACACAGAGATAAAAACAAAGAAGAGGACAAAGAATACGTGTAGAATTAACAAAAAATGAAGTTAGCCATGAACAACAGAGATAGATTTGACCATAAGAAAATTATTCAAAACGATCCGGGTTTTCAAGTCCTTAGCCATTAGGTTTCAAATCGTAGTCTAATCTTTCCTACTCTCTTCCCACCTCTATCTCTCATAGATCCTGTCTATTAAGGCCTTGCCCTATTGTTTCCTAAATTGTAGCTTCAGATTATTGACCAAAAAATATTCAGTTTTTTTTATGGAATGCTTTAGTGAGTTATATACTAATAGCTAATTTTAGCTTTTAGGCCCAAGACTAAATCGATTTGAATCCCTTTTGAGCTATTCTTAAACTCGAAATGCCATTTTGAACAATCGTAATAGACAGTGATAGTTATAGAAAAGGACAGGGACAGGAATTGCATGGGAATGGGGAATGGCGAGACAGAGAGGCACTGACTGGCTAGCTGAGTGAGTGACGAGGGGTTTGCTAAGGGTTTCAGTATTGAGCTTGAGGTTGAGTGCTTAGTGGTGGTAGAGGGAGTGAACGGGAGTCATGGTTCGTGAATTTGTGTGAGCTTTGAACTCGCGGCCACTTTAAGCAGTGTAGAGGAGGCGCTGTGGTTTCTAAATGACTGTCACGTCCTTGTCGTAAGTCCAAGTTTCCTTCTCACCACCCCTTCCCTTATTCTGTATTCCTAACCCTCACTCTCTCTTTCTTTCGATGTGTACATATCTCTCTCGCTCTCGCTCCCGCTCTTGTTCACTCTGTTTTTGTCTGCGGTTACAAGCACATTTGGCACTGACAGTTGACGCTTGATGGTTGACATACTAGAAGTGTGTATACACCTAAACCTAACAACACCCATATACCCCTAGCTTTACCTCTACCCCTACCCCCCACCTCTTTCTCAGCTTGCTCTCTCCCCCTCCTCTTAGCCCTCTCGGAGCTCCTTCTAAAGCATTTGCATATTCATGTAGAGGTGAACTAAAATCTTCCTTGATATTTGTTTAGCTCTTTCACCTCTCTTGCCTCATTCCACTTGCTTCTTTCTCCAAAAAAAAAAAAAAAAAAAAATGAACGAAAGAAAAGAAAAGTGTTAAATGGAGCTTTTGCCTGATAAATTGACTGAGACCGAAACCCAAAGGGACAACAACAACAGCAACACAAAATATTGAATGAATTTGCATTGTAAATGCCTAAACAAACATTTCTCTCTCTCTCTCTCTCTCTCTCTCTCTTCATCTCCATCTCCAACTCCAAACTCATTCTCCCTTTTCTATCTCTCCGACTTCGTCTCCGTCTCCCTCTCGTTTTCGTTCTGTATGTTTTGTGTTGTGCAATTTGCAAAAAAGGTCAAAAAGAGCTTGAATAAACCCCCGAAAATGTTAACAGACTTGAGGCACTAAATTCAGACACCCGTGTACAGACAAACATAATTTCTATGCCATGAAATGGCTAAGAAAGGTCGCGCTTACTTTTGAGAATATTTTCACAATTAGTTTTACATGGCATGAAATGTCTAAACCTTTTTCAGAATATCAAAAAAAAACTTTTGTTTTTGTTTTTGTGAATTAGTGCCAAGATGTCTGGTCTTCTGGCCCAATTCCGACAATTCGGACAGCGAACAAGAAAGATAGCGAACGATAGAGAGAGAGGGGGAGAACTTTATATAACTAGAATAAGAGGCAAACGCCTTGAGCAAACAACGAAAAACAAAAACGATTGTATTAATAGTTAATCATAATCGAAGGATTATATATCACATGGCTTCAGGAATGGTAAGGGTTACGCTTCTTTCTTTTTCAAATGGTTGGGCAATCAATCAATCAGGCCATCTTGTACCCTCAAGTGCCTCTATCTGGGATATCAATTTCTGATTTGTCACGCTATCATCTCTAGCATCATCATCATCATCATCATTGCATAGCATTGAGAAAAACAGAACAGAACTAAGAGCGAACAAAAAAAAAAAAAAAACAAGACAGAAAGAATCGTTTACGGTATTCCCAGTTGTTTCTATTGTTTGTTACGCTTTTGTATTTATTGTTGCTGTTGTTGCCGTTGCAGTTGTCGCCTGGCATTCATTTTGTGGGTAGAAGAGACATTTCACTTTTATGCAGTTGCACTTTGTAGGTATTATTACAGCTCTATATCTATCTCGTTTACTCTTTTACTATCTCTACCTAGCTCTCCTCCCTCTCTCTCTCACTCCCTCTCTCTCTCGCTCTCTATCTCTGTCTTTTGTTGGCAGCTTGTTCTTGTCTACATTTTTAACTGTTTTATTGTTCTGCTGCCGCTGCTGCCGTGTGACGTTGACTGCGCTGCTGCTTGATTTGCATAAGCGGCGACGCCGAAGCTGAACCAGAAACCGAAAAAAAAAACCAAGAGATTAAGAAGGGTTAAGGCAGAAGGGAGACACCGAATGAGATGCAGGTGAGGCCAGCTGCTGAGTGCCATAGCATACAATGTTGCCCCAAAGATGAAAAATTTGAAAATGTCTTGAATTTGCTTTTGCTGCTGCTGCTGCTTCTGCTGCTTCTGTGCGAAATGTCAACTTGAATTAAAAGGATTCTTATATAACGCCCTGTGAACCTCATCCTTTTCTCACTCTCTGTATATTTGTCGGGGGGGTTCCGTCTTGGTCGTCTGTCTTGTCTGGCTGTTTGCTGGCTGGTTTGTCCATCTGTCCATCAGTCTGGTTTCTCTGTCTCTCCAGGCCTCAGTGTGTTTGTGTGTCACACAGTGTTCAAGTATCATTAAATGAAGTGGGTTTCTGCCAGTTTCGAGCACACACTTGGGGGAAAGGAAAGCATATCCAGAGAGAAACAACAAAGTGCATTCTGTGGCATCTTTGCCTACGCTTCTTCTTCTAATACTACAACTACATATACATACATACATATGTATATACGTATGTATACAGAGTCATACACTTACAGAAAAGAAAAATGCTGAATGCCATTTCAAATTTGCACTTCCGTTTTGCCTGTTGCGAACTATTATCGTTTAATGGAATTCTCTTGTTATCCCAAATCCAATTGAAGTCTATCTTTGCTTACGATTCATAAGCGACCCCAATAAGTATGCAATAGTTTGGTGAAATTTAATACTTCATCTAGTCCCAATAAGTAGGCAATAGAGAAAGCTGAAATTCCTGGAAATCCTCTTTGCAAAACTATTTCTAATAATAGGCAATGCATTACTTTTAGTTGACATCCTGCCCTCATAAGTAGGCAACATAAATGTTTAAAACTCTCATTTGAAAAGGATTTCATTGTTGGAACTAAATTAATTAAACGATTACCCTTTAGTCCCTGCTCTATTTGCTATTTGTAGCAACTTTTCTGTGAGTGTATGCCAAGTACTTATGTATGGGTTAGTCAGTCAGTCAGTCTGAGCCATATCCTTGATATTTTTTATGCCACAAACATTTCTATTTCTTCTTCTGTGTGACATTTTATTGTTTGTTGGCTGCTGCCAGGCGGCATATGCCCAATAGGCCAAATTTGACTCTGACATCTTGAGCAACTAAACTAAGATGCTCTCGAAGGAATGGTATGCAAGAGCGAGTGCTGCGGGATGTTAGCAAGGGGTGGGGGAGGAGCTGATGCAGCGAGTCGTAGATGTAGTAGCAAGTGGGTGGGTGGATGGATGGATGGGTGGTTGGCGGTGGGGTAAAGGAGAAACGGAAGGGGGGGGCTAGCCTGCTAAGAAATTTCAATTTGTGCTTTTTTCAATCACAAGTGCACATTGGGGACTAGCAGGAAGTCCGCTTTTAGCCATGTTTGTGGCTCTCATTTTAATAGTTTCCGGTTTCCGCTTTTGCAGTTCAAAACTTGTTGGAGAGAGATGCCGTGTAGGGGGAAGAAGAAGGGGCTAAGGATAACGTCTAAGGGTTGGGAGTGGACATAAGGGGGTGGGGTGGTGGCGTCGTCTAGTGTTTTTGTTTATGTATACATATGTACATACATATTTTTATACAAATACGTATATATACTTATGCATATTAGTCTCTCTATTAGTTTCAACTACTTACTTGTTCGGCCGTTTTGAGTAAATTTTCAATTTCAAAGCTGCTCGTGCGACTGGTAGGCTTAGCCACGCCCAATCCACCAGGTCCGACACCAGGAACGCCTCCAGCGCCAACGACAGCCAATTGTGCTGCCATTTGTGGATCGACAAAGGAGGGGGCCGGAGAGCTTTCCGCCTCGGGTGAATACAAATCCTTGCCAGTGCCATCTGGACAGAATGAACCCAGATGGATAAAAAGAGATAGAGAGATAGAGAAGAGAGAAATGAAATGAGTTGTAGTAGAAACAAAAGATAACAAATTTATTATTATTATTATTACTATTTTTTATGGCATTCTGTTCGAGTCTCTCTGCCCCACAAACTAAGACACACACTCTCATAATTAGTTAGTTAGTTTGCTAGAGTTGCAGTTTAAAGTTCGATTACGGCCTCTGCTTGTTCTTTTTACCCCTTTTGTGGTACTTTGTTTCGTTTTTGTTTGTTCTTTATTTTAAATTCCATGTTCGAAAACAGGAATTTTAATACTTTACTCGCTATAAAAATAAACGCAATAACAAAAAGAACAGCCGCCGCCCCCCGCCGTTGTCGTTCCCGTTGCCGTTGCCGCCACAGCCAGAGGCCACAACAGCAACAAACTGTAATGATTATTGCTGCACACACACACACATATACAACAGAACAAACAGGGCAAGAAAGATGGGAGAGTGGGCGACAGGGATAGGGGGCTTTTCTTTTTACCAACAAGAAATTTATGGGTCATATATGAGGGCGGCTTCAACATACGCAACTAACGAGGGTCGTTTATTTAATACTCAATTTTTTAACGAACAGCAAAAACAACAAAACAAGTTACGATGAAATTTATGTATATGGTCTACCAAAAGTTGATCACTTCATTAAAAGACATTCTACAGATGTATACTATATTATATGTAGGTGCATATATTTATTATATGTTCATCTTTATATCTGTCAAAGTGCACTTATAGCCAAAAGATGCCTGTAAAATGAATAGCTTTTACCATTAAACATTGTGGCAAACTGTGGCCGAAGAAGGAGAAAGGCAACTATCAAGCAGATGATATAAATTTTGTCAAGAACCTTGACTCTTCTTTCATAGATCTCCCTTACTATAAAGATTAAGAGATTAATTCTTTTCCATCTATGAAAATAGACTACATACTTTTGCTTTGGCTTGGCTTTTTGTTTATTTTATTTTCAAATTTAGTACTTTCGTCTCTATTAAAGTTTCTTATGCTTGGTCAAATCTTTTTCTCTCTATTTTTCATATTTTTTGTTTTTCTTGAAAAGTTTTCATTAAAACATATTTGTTATTTGTTGTGTGTATGTGTGTGTGTGTGTGTGTGTTGTTTCATCTTAACTATCTAAAAATCAAAAAACTTTTCACCCACAAAAATAACATCTTCACTTGAAACTTGTTTCAAATTATCTTAGTTTTTGCCTAAAGTAAAACAAACTTTGCCCCTCCCTTCACATCACCGCCAATGACTTGCCCCGCGACCCAGCCCTTTCTCCATCTCTTACTATGCAGGACGTAATAAAATGAAAATGTTCGTACAAGAAGTTATGACCTCTACGTTTTGGTTTTGATATCCGATATATTCATTTGAAAACTACACAAGTTACTTGTGTTCACCATTTAAAACAAGATGCCATCGCTCTCTCCTCTCTCTCTTTCTCTCTCCACCGCCCTGCTGTTACTGCAGCCCACTTTCGAGAACACCTCGAAACACTTGCAAGCTCTCATTTAGCACCTCTCCTTTCCATTCACCCTCATAAACTAGCCCTCGAGTCTTACTTTATTTAAAGCCACTAAAAACTGTTTCTCTGGGTGCCAAGAACTAGAGAGTGAGAGGAAGAGAGAGCGAGAGATGAGACAGGAGTTACAACGGAGGGGGGAACTACAAACTTTATTTGCCATCGACAAATTTTTGCAGCTTGGCACGTCCTAACGTCCTACTATAAGTTATTAGCCCTGGCAGTTGTCTAAGGACTCACTCCCTCCCTTCTTTTTCTCTTGAACTTCTTTTACGAAAAAGGAAAAGGAGAATAAAAACCTAGAGAGACCGCAAGACTGTGAAATTTATAAGGCGGCAATTTCAATATCTTCACATGTGTCTGGGCTTTTCTTCCTCTCTATTCTCTCTCTCTCTCTCTCTGTGTGTGTGTGTGTGTGTGCGTGTTCTTTGGTGTGAAATTTTAAGGCGAAAATGTTCATAAAATTTGGTTGTACGCAATTTGCATGCAAGCAACGAAGACACACCAACAAGGACATGACTTTTAAACGTTTCCTGGGCGGTAGAAAAAAAAAACCAACAAAAAACTAACCAACTATAAAAATGTTCAAAATATATGGATGTGCCCTCAATACGAGGGTCGTTCATTAAATAGCCAAAAAAGACCAAAAGGACACAAAATTGCTTAAGAGAATGTAACTTTATGTGAAATAACAAACGACAACTATTCATTAAGATATCATCTGGGTAGGGAATAATATAACAGAAGGTGGCAACTTTGTATGCTTAAAAAGCGAAAGGCACAGAGCGAATGGGACAGAGAGATAGAGACAGGGATAAAGGACACCAGCTGTTATTAGGACACTTCAGTGACTTCAGATACTAAAGTTATGGCAAAGAAAGTCAACAATTTCATCTGCAATTGAACATATTCTATATTAAACTTAAGCAAAAGCTCGAATAACTGAGAGATTCTAAATGTGCAAGAAGTTTGATTATCATTAGGCAAATTCTAACCAATTTCATATCCTGCAGATGAAATCAATCTGACTGCCTTTTTCCATCTTTGCAATCTACATAAAGCACTTCAATTAACTTAAGTTAGCTTCGTGGCAAACTGTCAGCTTAAGTTGTGGAAGTGAAAATCATTATAGTTCAATCTGGAATCAGACGTTATTCTTTAATTTCCCTCTAAAAATGTTTAGTCACTTCGACTAGGTTATTAGTTGTTGACTTCAAATCGTTTATCCCAATGATTTTGAAGGAAATTTCCTTTGTGCTACTAGTAAAAAAAAAAACATTTGTATTTGTTTTTTCCCAGTTTTTCTTATCATATTTTTGAAGTATTCTCATTTAACAGATTGTGTTCCTCTTCTTTTGCATGTAATAAGCCATTAGTGGTCTATTATAAAGTTTTAACCCATCCTTTACAATGATTATTTTACTTCTACCCACCCGTTCTCTGCTCTTCACTTCTCACTTGTTCCCTTTTGCTCCTTCTCTCTCTCTGTGTGTGTGTGTGTGTGCGTTTGATTGCCAAAGTAAAATGTAATCCACTTGTGAGCTACATATAGTATATGCTCCTTTACCTCCAATCCCCTTTCCACACTCTGTCCCTAACTTCATATCACCACCCACCACTAACCCCCTCTCATCAGGCAAACCAAAATCTCAATGGCAGCAACATCAGCAACAAAAAAAGGCTTTTTGTTCTTGTGTGGGGAGCAACAGCAACAGCAGATGCCGCCATGAAGCAACGAGACTAAATGGGCATGGCGAGTTGGGGCGGGGTGTATGTGTGTGTGAGCCAAAAAGGGAATAAATATTAATACGCACAAAGCGAGAGAGAGAGGGGACAGAAAAACAATGCAAGAGAGGGATAGAGCGATTGAGTGAGTGAGTCGTTTAATTTCTGTTACATTTTTTATATGTTGCCACAAATTTTTGTTGTATGGTTTCCTTTTTTGTTGTTGTTTCTTTCTTGTTTTATTTTAGTTGCAGTTGCCTTTTAATTGTTTGCAACAGCGAAAAAGTTTCATTTTGTGTATAACACATGTTGTTGTTGCTGTTGCTGCTGTTGTTGGTTTTAATTGTTTTGTGTTTTTAGCCACTTCGGTTCTCTCTCTCTCTCTGTCTCTCTTTCTGTCTCTCTCTGTATGCTTCATGTGTATGTGCAGTTTGTAATCCTGTAATTATGTAGTTCTACCTTACCCCTATCTTATACCTCCACCCAGGGATCCTTATAACCGGCAGCCCCTTGCCGTTCCTTAAACTATGCATTAAACAAGAAGCTGGCAACAACAAAAGTATATATATGTATGTATAAATTACTTTAATGAACTTTCACGAAAAATTTCGCATGCGCAACCGGAAATGCGCTTTTTCGTTTCCGTTTCACACACACACACACACACACACTCCCATGCACAACAACCATAAAGGGTACACATATACACACATCCATATATAGAGCTGATGATGGTGGGTGGGATTGGGCCGATACCCCCACCAACTCACCCACACCTTGCTAACTATTTATTTCATCCAGGCTTGATGCCTAACCACCTGACCAGAGTCATGATTAGTATGCTTTTGTTGTTGCTTTTGCGGTTTTTAACGTTCAAAATGTTTGGACAACAATTTTTTTTTCGCCTATTTTTGTTTGTGAATTTTTGAAATTTTTTTAGTTGGAAATTTTGTAAAGGAATTTAATTTTTCCGTTTTTTCCCGTTTATTTCTGTTTTTTTTTTTTTATTTTGAATTTTTGTTGTACTTACTCCAACCAGGTGCCGGAACTATCAGGCCCGTTATCATCTCCTCACTCATCACCGGCGGATCTGTGGGTGGCGGTGGACAAACCAAAGAATCAATCATATCATCTGTTACCCGCATTATGCCAACTAGATCTGGTGGCTCTGTGCGAGAAGATCTGTAAAAAAAAACAGAAAGAAAAAATGGGATTAAAACATTGAATTTCGTTTCGATTTTCTTTTGTCGCCACCTGTGCATCGCTTACCCTACCTACATAGCTGCCTCCTGTGCGAAATTAATCAAGGATACTGGCCACAGAGGCGGAGCCGACTTCAAGTCACCCCTTGATATAGTGAAAAGAGGTACATGAAGAAGATCGCCCTAGCAGATTTCAATCACCGACTCTTTTCAGTCACCAACAGAAATCTTTTCGTACGAGTGGTTGGGGCAACCTCTAACGACAATTGCTATTTAGATGAACTATCGAAGGATTACTTCGAAATTAAATACACCTGCATCTGTGTCCCTTCATTTACTCGACTTTGGTTTCTGATATTGAGAGTATAGGGTAATAAAAATGCATATAATTTGTACATAAAACTGGCAGCAGAAGGTGTACAAGAAGCCACCTTTTCGTAGGTGGGGCGATGACTCTCTCTCTGTGTGTGTGAGTCCTGTGTGTGTAGGTGTAGCTGAATGGCACCAGGGCAGTGAATTGGTGGCACAAAAGCTTTTTGAGTGAAGCTAATTAGGCTATCAAAATGCTAGTCGACACACGAAAGCGCAGCAAAGGGCAGAGGAGTAGAAGGAGGAAGAGGAAATGAAGCACGACTAGGAAATGGCAAGGGGAATAGCAGCTTTGGCTGTTGGTCAGCGAAATGGAACAAGTGCCTCCATGCCAGTTTAGCTATACCATGTTTGACCACTGCCCCCCTCCCCTCCCAGTCAGTCTAATGTTTTGCAGCGACTTGAACTTTTGTAAATTTAAACAATTTTTAGTTTTTTTTTTTTTGGGGGGTTTTGGTGTTTTTGGTTTTGGCAACTTCTTATCGGTTCACAAAAATTGGCAAAAAGCTTGTCGAATGTTGACATTTTTTCCCAACAAAAAAAAAAAGCGCACACACACACACACAAAATACAGAGAAACAGAGAAAGAGAGAGAGAGAGAAAGAACATGATGTGGTTTACCAAGCTCTCGTTGGGTCAGTTTTCAGGGTAATGCCAAGGGGCGAGTCAAGGGAACTGAAGGAAAGGGGCTGAGATGGTTGTAAAGGGCCATTGCATGTGAAGAATTTTTAATTAACAACAACATCATCAAAAGTGGTTATGAAACTCTGCATTTTCTTTTTTTTTTTGGATTCTGAATTTTGTTGGCTTTTTGTTGGCTAGACAATTTAATAATGACAATCCTTGGGACTAGGATGGATGGATGGATGAAAAAAGAACAGGGCAATTGAATTTCAGAAACTCAGATATTGGTCTTGAATTCTTTTTTGGGAGAGACAGAGAAAAAGGCTTATTAGGTTGATCAGAAGAACAAATTCTCATAAATGTAAACACATCAAAGTTGCTGATATCAAATAACAACTCGGAAAAAATCGAACTTCATTAAGGCCAATCAATGTAAAAAAAAAAAAAAAAACAAAAGATTTCTGCTTTCTCTGTTTTTGTTGATTGATGCATTGGTTGCATTTGAATTGTGTGGACAGTCATCTGGTTGTAAGCCGAATGTCTATTGTTCAAAAAGGTTAAATTGTGGCCAAATCGTAAAACAGATTTTTTTTTGCTGTCTCTCTCTCTCTCTCTTTCTCTGTCTATCTTGCTTTGTAAGCCTAAATGGCATGAGTGGGGTAGGGATAGAAAATTTATCACTATAGAAATAGAACAATGTATTGAAATGAACGTCTCACAAATATAGTTAGTTAATTAATTCTATATGTATGTGTGTCTGCAGTCTCTATGTGTGCGTGTCTTCAGTGTGTGTGTGTGTGTGTGTGTGTGTGTGTATGAAGGTGGGAACAATAGAGCGGAACAATGACACGACAGGACAGGACAGTCCAGTCACCAGCTAGAAACCAGCTACAACCAGCTCGTGACTATGCTTGGAATGAATGGAATGCATTGTCTTGTCTATTCAAATGTCAATAGGGAGGGATATATACGTATATGAATGTATAGGTAGAATTGTTGGCTTGGCTTGAGTTGGGTTGGCTTTTGGGTTGATTGTCAGCAGGATGGTGGTGCCAAGGGAGGTAACATACATTGAGGCATGAAACAATTTCATATATGAACAATATATTCTATATCTGCAGTGTGTGTGTATGTGTGTGTGTGTGTGTGTGTAGATGTGAAGAAGACTTACCGCATCATCATGCTGAGCGATTGTTCTTCCTGTAGGACACTCTCCAAGTACATCATATCTAGATCGGATACAATTGCACCATTGATGACCATTATTTCGTCTCCTTTGATAATGCCTGAAAGTAGAAGAAGAAGTGAAGTGAGTAAAAAGAGAGAGAAAGAGAGAAAGATGTAAAGTTACTATATGCCAGGTGGAAAAACCAACCAAACAATGGCCAAGTAGCGCTTGGCATTGTGGTTGTGGTTGTGGTTGTTTTTACGGTTTGGGTTTGGCATATGGGTTTCAGTTTCGGGTGGTTTAAGTTGTACTGGGTGGTGCTAGTGGGTGGGGTTGGGGTTTTTGAAGGATTCAAACTGACATCTTTTATATGTAATACCAGAAACGATAAGCGTTTCATGTCTTTGCCTGATAAAAACAATAACAAGCTGTGCAGCAGACACACTGCCAACGAGACTGAGACTAAAAGTAGGAGTGGGAGTGGGACTGGCGATGGCAGGTGGAAATGGTGATGGTGCATTGTTCATACGCCACGTAGTACGATGTAACGTACGCCGTTCGTTAAAATTTTCTCTCGCCTGCTTTTACCACATTTATTTTACCTGTTTCCTGTTGACGACATGCAACCAAGCAGCTTTTTGCTTATCATTGTTGTTGCAGCAAAGGTAAAAGAATATTTTCTTAGGAAAAACTTTTTCGATATACCTCTCTGGGTGTGTGTTAGTGCATGTGTGTGCGGTTGTTATCTGCATTTTATGTGAATTTCTTATGCTACACCTTTGGCATTTCCTTTTCTTTACCGCTCTCCCTCTCTCTCTTGTATTCGCTCTATCTCTTTTACTCTCTTCGTCTCTCTGTGGTTCTTTTCCTTTTTTTTTCTTTTGCATTTGTTACAATTTAAACGGATTTTTACATCTTAATGCCACCTGACACATGCAATATATTTATTTTATGTCCTTGTCGTCGTTTCTCGTTTGCTTTACTCCTGCCTTTTTTGCATATCTGAAATTTAAAGACTTACTTTAACTCTATTCCCTACTGTCGTCATCTCTCTAAATCTCTATTTTTCTCTATCTCTCTAACCGTCCATCTATTTATCTTTCCAGCTATATGTATGTATATGCATATCTATCTGTCTGTCTTTATCTCTATCTGTATTCCTCTCTTTGCCTCTCCCTCTCTCAATTAGCCTGTCCGCAACATTTCATTTGCATTTGAATATGCTTTCATTTCTGCGGTTTTTGGTTTTTGTCTCTTTATACGTATATATAAGCCAGAGGGTAAATAGGTTATATCAACAATCCTTAACAACAGCTAACCAATTGGTGACCAAAGTGTCCATAGTTATGGAGGCATAAATGGACCTCATGCTGAGTAAGGAGTGAGTGGAAATTTATTTTATCAACTTCTTACTTGTTAGGGAGTAACTGAAAGTCGGCAATCTTTTGGAAAATTTTGTTCCTTTTCGTTATTTCTTTCCTTTTGCTGCTGCAATTTACTTGTAAATGTTTTTTTTTTTTGTCTTCTTGTTATTATTGTTGTTGTTGGTATTCGGCCATTTGCTTTGCGGTTAGAAACAGAGTGAGAATTGCCTTGGGATGGGTCAAAGATGAGTGACTCTTGGTATGTCTTTTAGACATTAAATTCAATTGTTGTTGTCCATAGCTAAAAATACTTTTTGTAATTTATGCATACACACGCAGCAACTACAAGCAAACTGAATTAAAATGAAGCAAGAACAAAATCACAGACAATGAAAGCAAAACACAAGCACAGAGTGAGAGAGAATGGAAGTAAGGACGAACAAGAGGCGTATACTTCATATTATTCCCACACAATTACCAACATCTGAATGAAACGTTTGTGTAATATATCGACTAGTGAATTTTTTTCATGCTTTCCATTTTTTATTGGCATCTGCCTGATTGGCCGTACTGATCCATCTTGGCAAATCGATTACGGTCAGTCAGCGCGTATCTGCTCTTTTCAAAGAAAAGAAAGTTTGCAGCATGTGCAAGAAAGGAGGGGGGCAGATCAGAGGCAAGAAGTCGAAAGCACTTTGACTTTCAATTTACTAATTATTTTTGAGGTGAAAAAAGAAAACTAATGTAATTAAAATGGTTTTCGCTAATTAGTTGATGCGAACTTTGTTGCGATTAAGCCTCTTACCAATGGAAAAATTCAAAAATAAATTGAGCTAAATTGACTTTTGACCTCTTTCTCTATCCCTTGCTATTAGTTTCTTATTATTATCATTATTAAAGTTATTGAGTGCACTTGAATTGTAATGATCTCTCACTCTGGTTTTCTGCTCATTAGTGTGGGAGAAGGAAAATAGAAAAATATAAATTTGAAAATCTTTGATCCTGTTTTTCTAGTTATTTAAAGTGCTTTCTTCAATCGTGTTGAAAGTCATTTGCAAGTGTGTCGCATGTTTCTTTAGATTATGCAACTTTTTGCTGTAATGTTTTTCTTGTGGCAGTCTGACAATTGCGATTGCAATTGCAATTGCCGGAGTTCAGTTTGTTTTGCAGTACTTTTTCGTTTCATCTCTCTCTCGAATTTCCAGGAAATTTCGTGCTTATTGTTTTATGGATTTTTGATTCGTTTTGACGCCTTGAAGGCAACGGCAACAGCAACGCCATGGCAAATGAGCGCCACTGTCAGCCAGTATGAGTAAGTAGTAGTGCCACTAGCACTCCACGACGTGCTTAATGAGTTTTCTTTTTCTTGATAGACGAAATTTTTGCTTACGGTTCATCACCATTTCTTTCTTTTCTTTTGCTGGTGCAAAGTGCAGCTGGTACAGGCATAAGAAAACTGAGCTCCACCTGGAGGTCGGCTGGGTGGTGTTAAGAGGACAGGTGAGAGTTGGCGGTGCGGTGCGGTGCGTTGCGGGGATATGCCATAATTTAAGTCGCTGTTCTAGTGGCATTTCGACTACATCCACTTGACTTCAGTTCGAAGGAAAAACCGGGGTATGAGGCAATGGAAATGCAAATGCCAACTTAAGTTGATTTTAAGTGATGATGCCTTTAAGGCAAAAGATACCTGAGAAGCTTTCTCTCTCCCTTCCTCTGTGTCTTTAGCCATCTCTTTCGCTCTTGCTCTCTCTCTATCTCTCTCTCTCTCTCTCCCTTTCTGTCTATTAAGCTGACAGTTGACTTTTTTTCTTTGCTTTCTTTCTTTCTTTCTTGTTGCATTCGAGAAGCTTTACTCCACTTGACTCACGACTCCTACACTCGACTCCAAAGAGCGAAAGGAGTTGAACTCAAGTTTTTCGTTCCTTTTTTTTTCTTTCTCTCTCTTTTTTTCATGTCTGACATAAAAGTGAAAAGCATTTAAATATAAAAGTGGAACCCATATATGTACATAGTAGCTACTATTACTAAACAGAAAAAAAGGACAGGATTTTGAGTGAGAATAGACAACATGCAGAGATGCTCGGGAAAGGCATTTAATAAAAATTGTTTGGTAGCCCCATTGGGTCATAATAATTTAGTAATTTTTTCATTTGACTTGAACACTTACCATTGTGCATGGCCACACTTTTGTCCTCGACACGGCTCACATAGCAGCATAGCTCATCCTGTCGCTCAGCGTTCTCGATCAGTTCCGCTTCCACGGAGAAGCCCCACATCTGCTCCAATGTGGTACGTTGCAATTCGACCTGGTATAAGATTTTCATGCAGACTTCCACAAATTCATGATTATGTAGCTGTAAAAACAAGAAGCGAAAGAACGAGAGAATGAAAGAGAGAGAGCCATAAAATTAGTGTAAAGTTTCAAATAAATTTCCGTTTAACTAGGAATGGCAGGAATGGTAGGAATGGCAAACTTCTTGTTGTCGATAAATTTATTGAGCTGCCAGTTTTTCTTTGGTTTTTCTTGTTGGGTAAAACTTTTTTTTCACCCTTCTCGTAAGAGAGCTGTTGGCTGCTGGTGCACTTGGTGTGCACCTTTTGGCCATATTTACGGCTTGTTGTTGAGGTTGGCTTCAACTTGGCTTTTTGTTAAGCAAAACTTTTTGCCGTCCAACTTGGAAATGGAGTTTGGTCCATGGCGGGGATATGAAACTGACATGAGCAACGAAATGCATTCTTAGTTTAACTAAGACTGTTAAAAACAGTTGCAATTGATTGGGCAAATTACGAGCCATAATTAAGGAGTTTTTTTTTCCTCTTCAACAAAAAAAATCAGTCGAATTTTACAGTCTTTTTGCCTTTTTTTTCTCATTTCTTTGATGTGAATATGCAGCCACACTAATATTTCTTTTTGAGAAGTTAGAAAGTTAGGTTAGTTAATTGAAGTAGTTTTTCGAGCCTTACTAATCTCCTTAGGCTAAAGTGGCTTTTAATTACGTCTTGAGACTAGGTATCTAATGCACTTTCTACAATTTCTACTGGGTAGGTCCTAATTAGCTGCTGCTTTTGTACTTACATAGTTTTCAATTAGATCATTGCGATGCGGCACAAAGTAATTATGATCCTCCATGTCGCGTCGCTTCTTAACTCGCACAAAATGCTCCATGGGATTGAGCTGGCGACGGGCGCAGGCGCTGGCCAAGAATTCTTCGACAGACATGGCATCACGTAGATAAACTGTCGAGTAAGCATTGTCGGGCATTGCAACTTTGAAAGTTTTTTCCGGTTCGTCACGTGAATTCATCTGGAAAAAGGCAGAAAATTCGATTGGATAAACAGGATGAGCATGAGCAGACAGACTCAAACACACCCACACACACACACGCATACAATGTCATTAAGCGAGTCAGTCACAGACAAGCAACATATACAGACACATACACTCACATACAGGAAGTGAAAATTGAAAAATAGCAAAAACACATTTCTACCGCTGCGCTTGGCCCGCAAAGTTGACGTCTACCCAACCAACGAACGAACGAACGAACGAACCAACCAACCAACAAGCGCTGCCTGGGCAAATGTAATGAAAAACGTCGCCAGCAGCAGCCGCGAGTTCTGACACAACCAGGATGAGAACCAACACCAGCATTACCAGCATTACCAGCAACGCCAGCTACATCAGCAGGAGCAGGATCTGGCCTCTTCTCTGAAGAAAACTCAGTTAAAAATGCTTAACAGTTTCGACAACGTCATCGTCAATCCTCATCTCCTACTTTTGTATGTTAACTAGGAGGAGGTTGCTCTAGCTCCAGCGCCCAGCTACTGTTGCTGCTGCTTCTGCTGCTGCTGCTGCTCCTGCTCCTGCTGATGCTCTATTCCTGGTAAACGAATCAGTCGCCCAGCTGCTGTTGGTGGAAATTGCATTTGTATTGGCAGCCATTGGCAATGCTTTTGCTTTTGGCTGACTAGCTTTGGCGCCATTCGCATCATCTCCTTTACCCCTGCACTTGCACTCACACACACACATGCTCTACGTGTTCTACGACAATTGAATTAGTTTAGCCAGCAGTTGCAGTTGGCAAAATGCTTTGGCTTCCCCTTTCTTCTCGTCCTTTTTCTATTTTGCACTCTATCAATCCAACCAACCAACCAACCAACCATCCATCCATCTATCCATCCATCTGTCTATCTATGTATTTCTCTTTCAAAGTTGCCCAAGGTTGGCAATGGCGTCGTGTCGTTCTATCTCATGGATACATGGAAATTCGTTGCACTCCATAGGACGTTTTGCATATCGCTTACAAGCTCATTATGCAAAAGGTTTAGTTCAAATGGATATCAATATATGAAAATACATATACACAAAATATTTTTTTCCTTTTTCACAACTTTATATTCATTGGCAAGAGCGTAAGCAGAGTTGATTTATAGCAATTTGAAAGGTGCAGAAAAAAATAAAAGAGTAAAAAATAGGTTAACTTTAAGCTAATGAAATTTGATATCCTTTCCCAAAAAAAAAATGTTGATGCGAATTTGCGTAACTTTGACATCAATATATGCATCGACTCTCTTAAGTAGGAAAATTATGCATAAGTCTACAGGCAGTTCCATTTCGTACTCTTTCTTCGGTTTCAAATCAATTGCTGTCGTTGCAACAATTTTGCACATATTTTCATGCTTGTCAATTGGTTGGTTTTATTTTCTTTTCATTTTTTTCTTTCCTCTGCTCTTGTGTGGTGCCAAGATGGAAGGTATGTGGGTAAGTAGGTTATGAAGGTGTTTGTTTAATGAACTTTTGCACACTTTCTTGCAAGTCATTTCCCGTTTATTGAAGACCTCCTGGCGTGGTTAATTTAATTTTGAGTTTTAAGCCTGTTTTTCAGCTCAATTCAAGTCAATTAAACCAACTGCAGGCAGAAAGTAGATCCTGCACCATGGCAGCAATTCTTTTTGCTTTTTTAAGCGAGAAGGCGTATCAGATGGATAATTGGCCAGGTTAACGCCCTGTGGCGACCAACTCATCAACTTACCAAGAGATGCAAGTGACTGCCTGGTGTGAGTGTCGTGTGTGTGTGTGTGTGTGTGTGTGTGTATGTATGTGTGTGTGTGTGTAGGTAATGAATGGAGGATACCTTTAATTTCATTTCATTTTCAATTGCCAGTTGGCAATTTCTGCTGCATTGCAGCTGACATGTTGGGAAATGAAAAGCCAAGCACCCAACACGCATGCAGACAGCGAGAGGTGAAAAGTGGAACGATGAAGAGAAAAGGAAAATAGGGAAATACAGAGCGAGAAAGAGAAAAAGAGAGGGAGAGGAAAATATAAACCAAATCAAATGTACATTTTTCAAATTCATTGAATTTTCAGCGCATTTACAATGCACCATCATTGACGTTCTCTCTCTCTCTCTGTCTCTCTCTGTTTCTCGTTTATTTTTGCTAGCTCTATCTCTGTTTATCTACCATTTTACCTTACACATCCATATGTACATATGTATGCATTTATGTTATATCATTTCAGATTTTTTTAATTTGTTCACCCCTTCAAAACAGAAAAGGATCATATTAGCTTTTTGAAATAAAAGCTAAAGTACTTATTATCAATTAGTTTATAGTTTGCATGTTCCACTTCAGTAACAGATATCAAGTGTTTCAAGTGAGGACGAGTTTTCTATTCAAGTTCAGTCGGTCCATCTATATAGGACAATATATGTGTGGATAATTGTTTTAAATAAAACGTGATAAAGTTAGGAGGTTCTGATATTGTAAATATACTAAGTTCTCTAGTTAAATACTTTGCAAAAGTAAGAGCATTGAAACTTTGGCACATCCGAGTTTGGATTGCTCCATGTCTGTTGTTTTTTTGCTTAACTTTTATCATTTTGTAAATATATTTTTCGGTTTGCAACTGATGTTGCTGCTGTTGCAGTTGCACTTGCAACGGCAACTGAAAAATCTGCAATGTTGGCAAATTTAATTGAAAATGGGAATGAAGTGAATTGGAGCTTCACAAGATTATTTTGTCAATAATAAAAACGAAACCAAAAAAAAAAAAAAAAAAACACACACACACAAATTTAACGCAGAGGAGAGAAACATAAATTGAATTTATGAATTGAATTTCATCATGTAGTATGAAAAATTTCGAAAATTTGATTCCCGGCTAATTGGAAAGTTTATGAAATAAACTACAAAAAAAAAAGATGAAGAAGAAAAACAAAGACCGCATACAAGTTAATCAAATAGGGCAGAAAACATCGAGAAGATAAATTTCGAATTGTGCGACCTGATGATGATGAAAGCCATTAGAATATCTGAAGGGGCGCCAAGACCATTTGGAGAAATATGCAAATATTTGGACAACACACACCGACAGGATAGGAGACAAAAAATGCGAAAAGAAATATCTAAACAATTTTTTCTTTCAGTTTTTTTTTCTTTTCGTTGATGGCCATTAAATGTAAATTATAAAAATGCAAAAATAATAATGGTTAGGCCCATTAGCTATTGCGGCCAGGCTGGATTTTAGGTCGACTCTGGTTTGGTTTGTGTGTCTGGCGACATATTTTCTGGCCGCTCAATTTAGCTTTTAATGCCGTTTCCGCCAAGTTAAATAAAAATTCAATTACTCACACACACACACCCGCCCACACACACACACACACACACACACACACACACACACAGACAAAGTGACATAAATGCGTTGAAAATTGAAATAATTTTATTATAAGGCATGTGCATGTAAAAAATTAATCGCATAGAAAACCGCCATGCGAGTTAATTTCATTCCAATAATGATCAACGACACCTAAAATACATTTAACGGTAGCTACTAACTTTGCCGCACACAGGACATGGCATACAGCAAATAGAAATAGTAATTTCCATGCATTTGAGCCACTTCACATTCTCGCAGTCCTCTTGAGACAACTTGAAAACATGCATCAATGGCGAGCCAAAAAGGACATCATTTGTTGCCAGTAAATTTGGGACAAAGCTCTGTGCCATTTCGTACATGTTTTTTATTTGTGCTGAGAATTAATTCGGCGTATGCTTTTAAAATATTATACAGATTTCAGAGAAAAAGTTGGCATCTGAATTTAAAGGTTCAGTTTTCTGAAGTAGGGATAATTTATCTTGACATTGTTTTCTTTAAACAACAGACATGAGATTAAAGTTCTGAATGAGCCTTGAAAACAACTCTAATTAGCATTACACACAAAATGACTATCACACAGCAATCAGTTGACTTACCTGCATGGAGCGACGACTTGAACCACTATTGGAACGCGATAGCATGGGTGGCCTACGTTTGGTTGCTCCGCGACCAGCCAATAGATTATTAAGCAGCGATGGCGATCTGGCACAGATGAAGGCATGGAACGAGGAGACAGTAAAGACGCCAAGTTTATTCAATGTATTCTTTGTCGGTCGCGACACATGTGTGAGTAGAGACTGCAAGAAAGAAAAAGAGAAATGTAAAAGATTGTGTTAGTAAAGATTATATACCATTTGCTAGTTTTAGCTTAACTAATTCTCATCCGTCTTATCAGTGTGGTTAGATAAGTAAACTGTGCGGATGAGATTATCCCTTTTTATCTTTGGGTGTATGTAAATAACCTCAGGCAGGCCATCCATAGACATGTTTATGATGATTTCCTTCCCTACATACTTCTCCTCTTTTCTTTCTGGCTTTCTCCACCTGTTTGGTTAACTGAAGTTGTTTGAGTTTTGTGGGTTTATTAATAATAAATGACGTTGGCCTTTTTATGCCTTCCGTTTTTATGTTTTCGTTTTGCTTTCAGTTGCATAAACTGAAATGCACATTCTACACCCCCCGCCTCCTGAGCGTTGCCTCACCCTATTTTTCTGTTGGCCAGTGCCACTCACATACACAAACCCTTTTTTCCTAGTTTCTGTAAATCTTTTTAAATGCCAGGGCAAAGTTCGAGTTCGCAGTTCGAGTTCCGAGTTCAGAGCTCACTTTAAGCTCATTTAAGATGCTTAAAATTGTTTTATGGGGGATTAATTGTGCATGTTTGGGTTTTTGATTTTGTAAATGGCTTTGAGTTGAGAAGCAAGCAGGATAATAATAGAATTGTAGTATGGGAGCATGATGCTCCCACCCATGGATCGGTGCGGGCGTCGTTGATGATTTTGAATTGAATTTCACGCCATTGTTGTGTAGTTAGACATAATTATGTACTTAGACAGAGCCAGAGCCAGGGGGTTAGAGTCCAGGGGGTAAGACAAGGGCGATAAGAAAACTTTACACTTTACCTCCTTATATGAATGTAGAATTTATGTGGTAAGGTGAGATGGTGATGGAGTGGGTGGATGTGGTTATTGTGATTTTGGCGCGGATTTGCTATTGAGGTGTGTGTTAATCTTCTCTCGAATGTTTTTCAAGTCTGTTTTTGATGTTTCACAAAATGTAGGGGGATGCCATGAAAGCGGGTGGTGAATGGGGGGGGAGAGATTATTGGTCCAAAGGCCATGGATTTTAAAGGGTGCTCTTTGTGAGTGAGTGAAAGGCTTATGAAAGGTGTTGTCTGTTATGGCTCTTAATAACATTGCATGAAATTGTGGTTACGATGAATCCAAATATCTCGTTTGTTTTACACAAATTGCTAAAAGGACTAAACACTTTTGATCTATTAAATTGCTTAAATTTTTGCCCTAATTTCAATCATTTATTTAGTGGTAAATTTGCATAAAATATAGATAAGTATGCCTATGAATAAACTACATATTTAGTAAAGAGTCATTTGTTCAGATTTTGATGGCGAGGCGCCTCCCAGGAAGTAGGCAATACACATTTAAGACAAATAACTTATTTAACCTTGACTTGTAGACTGACTACTCTCTGGGTTCTGTAGTATCTGTGCACTTTACTCTAATCACAGCACTCTATCATTCCATTAAGTGTCTGCCACTAAATAAATTCCTCAACGCCCACATGACACCACATTACAAACACCACCCAACCCTACTCCACCGCCCCACCCACACAACTATATGGGTGTGTGTGTGTTTGTAGGGGTTGTTGAGCAAACAAATTACTTGCCATCAAACTGTAGCCATAACTCACCTTGGGATTGGGCAATTCGCCGCTTTGCAGCGATGCCATATAGCAACGCAATCGAAATTGCTCACAATGCAAACGCTCCAAATTCTCCTCCCATTGTAAAATCTGTGTTTGAATCTGATGCCGTGTCTCCTGATCGGTGACAACTGATTGCTGCAACTCGGCCATGTGCTTGAGTTTGTGATCCTGTAACGAGAGAAAAAAAAACAGAGTTAGACAAGATATATGAGAGAGAAATACACACGTACGTGAGGTTAGTAATGGAAATATGTTGGGTTAGGGGGCGGAGAGAAAGGAGAGCAAGCCAAGTATTTCTGTTGGGTTATGAAAGCATTTCGGTGTGGAGGCATCATTAGCATTTCATGGCACTGCAGTTGCCATTTGACGAAAATACATAAATCACGCGTCATATCCACACACACACACACTCACGAACATGCTGAGAGATACACACACACATGTACAATTCAAATATCTCTACCGCTCCCTGGTTTCGAGCGTCTGTTCCTGATCCTGAAGTGCGTTTGGCAATGCACCAAAAACTCTTTCACTAGATGCATATACATGGCCCTGTTTTCATTACAAATAACGTTTGACTTCCGCCGCAACGTCGAGATCCCCCTCTCTTTCTCTATATATATACACTACCTAGCACTATGGTCTTTTAGATGGTAAGAGAAAGAGAGAAGAAGAGTTTCAGCAATCCTCAATCCCACTTTCACGTGCGTTTTATTCTATGCTTGCATAGATTTCATGGTGCACGTGATTGTTTCATTTTTGGTTGCTGGAATTTCCACCTCCAATTCTCCCTTTTTCCGCTCGTATGTTCCCGCATGGCCTGAGTTTTGCTATGGCTGCTTTTTGGCTGTCAGTAAGCTGACAATTATTTGCAGATGCAGTTCCACGTTGCAGTAGGCAGCAGGCAGAAGGCAGCAGGTAGCAGGCAGCAGATACGTTGCCCCCCGCTTGCAGTTGCAGTTGTTGCACCAGGCACAACCTGAATAGGCACTTTCGATGTTCGACATTTTAATGAATGTGTACACATAAACATGGTGATGGCCCCGTCTCCTCCTCCTACCTACTACTCGCACATACAGGTTGGTAGGTTGGCAGGTTGGCTGGTTGGTATGTGGGCAGGTGGGCGGGTGAGTATGAGTATAAACGAGGAGCCAGTAGCACCAGTTGAAGCACGTGTACAGTCCATGGGATTACTGTATATTGTATGCTCACTACCTCAATGTGCTATTCCCCTTCCCATTTCACTGCACCTCTCTCATCACTGCGTGTGTGTGTGCCATTTGTAATGTTTGTTTTACGTGAAATAAATTCATATTTCGTTTGCCACATTTTATTTACCAGATTTCATATACATGCACGCATTGTGTATACGATTTATACCTGATAATACCAAAATCAATAAAAGGAAATGTAAATTCATATTTTACAGCAACTAAATATTCCATAAATTTCTGAATGAACTGCAAAGTTGGGTTGCATATTCGATAAAATGAATTACAATATGGTAGTGCAGGTTTAACAATTTCTTAAAAATTAAGAGAAAAAAAAAAAATAATTGAAAGATTAAGGTAAAATGTTCTTAAATCCATTTTTAGATATTCCATGTGCTACTTGTTGGCAAACTTCATGCTTATTAGATAACTAAAATTATAGTCGTTACATGCTTTTAAGCAAAGCTTGTTCAAAGAATGAATTTTCTCATCTGAGAGTAAAGTCAGTTTTTCCTACTTTCACCGCCTCTTTGCATAATTGATGAAAGGGAGAGATCCGATTTGAAAACTCCTTACTGAATTGTTGCCTTTTGTTCTCTCTAACAAGCTCAATACTCCAAATCCTATTTGAAAGGACTGCACCACACTCAAACACACACACACTCATATTCGTTCTCTTTCTTCCACATGTTTGCTCTCTTCTTTGCCTATCAAGGAGGAGGTAATTAATAAACCAAAGTCCCATTATGAGCTCAGCATAGTTACGATGAGAGAGAAGATGGAAGGATGTGGTAGCATAAGAAGAGGTACCCCCGCCATCTCTTTTCTGGCCACTTGAGGAAAGCTGCTTAAATGACAAACAGCCAAACAAACACCCAAGCACACACACACATACACACAGAAAGCGGCAGAGAGAGAAAAAGGGAAACAGGGAGCAAAGATAGATAGATGGAAAATGGGGGAAAATTATTTACGACAGCAACAGTTTGGTGCTTGTTGGAAAATAATATGACCAAACATAAATAACTAAATAGTTGTTAGGGTTCTCAACTCTACTCCACTTCACTCCATTCTGTAGTCTCTGTCCCTGTCCTGCCCTGCCCTGCCCTGAGTGTGTGCACTTCAAGGGTTAATGTAAATGTTAATGGCCATGTAATTGTCATGGAGCAATTGCAGTAAGTAAATCACGCTCAATAACCTGTTTTTACCATACATTCTAGATGCCATTTACTATATAAATAAACACGATATGTGTTTTGTTTCGGTTTTTGTCCCATCGTGTTTTTTTTTTTTGTTTTTTTGTGTTTATTTGGAATGGAGTGGAAATGTCTTTGTGGCATGGCAGGCAAACATTTGACAGGCATTCACTGGCTACATCCACTCGTCTCTGTTGCGCTTGCTCTCTATCTCTCTCTCTTTCGCTCCAGTTGAGCCTCTGTGGTTGGAGCTTGTTTTGACACATGTCACACGCTAAGTGACAGGACAGCTAGCTAGCTAGCTGCTGCTCCTCCTGTTGGTGGTCGGGCTCGTGCTTCTTACACTCGCCATGACTCTCCCTGGCCTCTCGCTATCCACAGTAAGTTGCTGCAAAGCCAACCATCTCAATTCCCACTTAAAGTGAATTTTATTATTGCTACGGGAGGAGCAGCCGCAGCGCTAGCACCAGGACCAGAACCAGGACCACGACTTGGGAGTAGCAGCAGCAGCAGCACTTCGCATTGATGATGGGTTTTTGCGGTTTGCCTATTTAGTTGTCCTGTTCTGTCTAGTCCTGCCCCTGTTACTGCTACTGTTATTGCTCCTGCTACTCCTCATTGTGGTCATGTTTCTGTGTGTTGTCTGTCTGTCTGTTGCGTTTTCATTAAGCGCCGCCACTCGTCGGCAAAAGGTTCCCCATGCGCACATTTTTCCCAAGAAAAAGCAAAGAGCAGGAGCAGGAGCAGAAACAGAAACGGGAGCCGTAGCGTTATATAGTTGTAGTAAGGGCAAAGGATGCCCCATTGCCATTGCGTTTGTCGTTTCCGCTTCCGCTTGGAGAGTTTGTGTAGAGTTCATGGCTTTTATACAATGTTCGTTCGTTCATTCTATTTCGTATTTTTGTTGTTGTTGTTGTTTTTCCCTCTGTGTTTTAGTTGTTACTGTTGTAATATATGTGTTTACTCGGGAGTACAATTAAAAAACAAAACCAAATACATTTTGTCCATTGTTGTCATCGTTCCCAGCCATCGTCATCATCATCGCCAACATCATCATAGTTGTTGGCGTTGTATTCGTCGTCGGTTTGGTCGCTTGACAAGCCAAAGATGCCGCAAATGGCAAAAAACCACAGCAACAGCAATGGCAACAGCAACAATCAGAATACAAATAATAACAATAACAATGAGAATGAGAATGACTGGGCATGTGATAATAGTAGTAGTAGTAGTAGTACAATACTTCGTCCATTATATGTATGTTTGTATGTACCGCCTTAGACTTGCAAAACCAAATTGCGGTCTATCAACAACAACAAGTGCAAATTAATCAAAAGTTCTGCTAACCAGAAGACACAAAAATCTAAAATCATTCGAATGTGTAGAACTTGCAATTTGATAAAGTTAATTCATGTCAAACAATTTGTTTTAATTCGATATCTGCATTTATTTAAGTCTTACGATTGTTGAAATTTCTTTAAAAAGCATTTTTAGTTGTTTGAAAAAAGTTTTGTTTTGGGATTGCAATCATTTGAAGACAACCAAAAGCAATTTAGCTTAGTTTCTGGTCTAATAATGTCTGTAATAATGGATGACCCAAATAGAAGCTACTGCTGGCCAGAAGACTGATGATATCTCATAAGTTTTTGGTATCATCATTTTTTAAAGGCAGTCAAAATAAGTTAAGCTTTACTTTCGACAGAATTTCAATCATTTGCCACAGATCTTCAACAGAGAGGTCAATTTCTTACATTATTTCGGTTAAGTATGCCAATCGTATAAATAAAATGCTTTTCACATGCTGTGAGACTTTCATTTTGCAATATTTCGGAAGGTTTATTGCCTCTGTTTGGTTTTTTTTTTTTTTTGCATTTTTTGTTCTTTGTGTAACTTTTCGATAAATTAACACTCACAAGATATTTGAAATTTGCCTCAGACAAGCCCACAGCAATCGTAAACCACTTAAATGACTTTCTGACATGGCTTGTGCATTAAATTGGTCTGGATGCTGTTGCAACTGCTGCAGCTCCTCTGCTCCTCCATGGCCAGTTCAAAAAGTCAGAGAAAGATAAACCAGGCCTCGTCGACCCACAGTGTGTATAGGATATATACAAATATATGTACATACATTTATGTGGATGTGTGACCACAGTAAAAATTGTCCACATTCATTTTAGGGTGCATAAATGCTGACCACAAAATGATGGCGCATTATATAACGTGTGAGTCAAGAGAGAGAAAGGGAGAGAAAGAGAGAGAGAGAGAGGAACGAAGAGGGGCAGGAGATTAGGCAGTGGTCAGGGGATCTGGTTATATGAGTGAGAATGAGTGAGGCCTAAAACCAAAACCCGTAAACTGTGGCCACACGGACACACACCGAATCCCAGAGAGACCAAAGGCAAACGAGTTGCTGTTGACAATTGAATTGAATTTGGCACGAAGCGACCCCAGCACCAGCACCTCACCCACTCACTACCCGGACCCGTGGGCTACCCCTGCACCCACAGAACGAGCTGACCATCCTCTGTAACTCTCTCTCTCTCTCTCTCTTCCACTAGCCCCTCAATCTCAGTGTCTGCCAACAACAAGGCCTATGCCATAAAGCATATTTTGTGCCCAGAGAAAACAAATCAAAAACCCAAAAAAAAAAGAAAAAAAAAACTAAGCAGAGGTAGAGGAAAAGGAAGGAGGGCAAAGTGTTACCGGGTTTTTGGTCTCTGCCTCGGCCTTTCACCATATGCCAGGGCCATTTCCTGTGCAACTTGGAAACCAAAAAAACAAAAAAAAAAAAAAAAAAAAACTGAAAAAGAACCAAAAACCAAAAGTTGCAAAAATATTCGCACGTTTGACCAAAAACAAAGCTTGACCAGAATCAGAGCCATAACCCAGAACTAGGACCACGAGGAGGTCAACTCACACACACACAGCTAAACACATATGCACACTCGCAATACGCACATGCTCATGTGAGTGTGTGACTGTTAGGGAGACTCATTTGCTCATATTTCTTGCCATAAATTTTGTTTTCGGGTTAAGGCGAATGGGCGTTTGGCCACACCCATGCCCAAACCAAGTAAAAAATTGTATTTTTTTCTTGTTCACCCACGACAAGTGAATTTTATGGTAATTATAAACTTTATGGTTTCATTAAACAAAGCAAAACAGAATAGAGAAAAATTTTATCAGAAAGCACTACATTTTAGGCGATTGGAAGCTACGACATTCAGATACCCTTTATTAGTCACATATGCCTGATATTGGAGCTCAATATTTCACTTCTTGTTCTATCTTTTCCAAGTTTTAACTACTCTGCTTCTTCATTTATCTATACGTCTATCTCCTATCGCCTATCTATGTCTCTTTGCCTTTATCAATCTGTCTATCTGACTGACTGTCTATAGCTATATCTATCTACATGTGTGCCTTTATTGCCTATATCCCCAAAAAAGACTATGATTACAGGATAAAAAAAGTTTAAGGAAAGAGAAGTAAAAATTAATCAAACAAAAAAAAAAATTCACAAGAGTTTGGCTAACTGCAAAAAAACAAGAAAAAAAACTATAAGAAAGAAAAGATATATATATAGATACGTATATAAAAGTAGAAATATATGTATGTAAGTATATATAGAAACTAAACTTTTCGATGCATGTACTATGGGTCAGATGCAGAGAGGAAGAGGAAGACGCTGGATGGGATGGGATGGATGGGATGGCTCGTTGCTAGTGTTGTGAAGATGGACGGAACTAAGGCAGGAAGTTGGCTTCCATTGTTTCATCCCTGTAGTAGCTCTCGCTCTCACACTTGGTCTGTTTTAGTTAAAGTTTTTTGGATATCAACTCACTAATTAAGTTTAACTTAAAGTTAACTAAATATGCATTTCATTATATTGTGGGTTTTCGGCTTGGAGTTTGGTTTGCCAGCTGCTGATGCGGATGTTGCTGCGGCTGCTTGACGTGGTTTACTTATTTCTTCTCTCTCTCTGGTTTTTCCCTACATTTTCTTTTTGTTTTCTCATGGAATTTCGTTACAGATACACACACACACACACACATACCATATTTTACCTCTGTGCAAATGTGTGCCCATAGTGTGAGAAAATGTATATGTGGCAGTAGGAACATAGCTGAGGTTGAATTTCAGGCTTAATTATTGTGAAATTAATTGTAAGTACGAGTATATCCTTGTACCACTTCGTATAGGACCCCATTCGGTCCCCTGGACTGAAGTTGCGGCTTCTGCTAGTCTCGGTCTCGAGTTGCAAGCATTGTTATGTTGGGCCAGAGATACTGAAGTTGATGATGCAGGTGAAACTAAAGCATACAATATGAAACGACAGTTAAAGCGTGATTAATTACTACACCACAGATCAGATCATTGCGATTGCCAACAGTGATGCGAACAAAAAGTTCGGTAGAGACCATAAAATCAATAGAGAATTTGATTAAAAAGCATTTATACAAAAATATACTTCCCGAAAGTATGCAATGAAATGCAAAAATGATGCTGTTTCTCAATTTGAAGGCCATATTTTCAACTGAAATATGTGTTTATATTGAGGCATCAATAAGGGTACTGCTAGAGTAGAGGATAACGAATTGAAGTGGAGCCTTTAGGCCTGTTGCACATGGACAGCGTTTTGAGTGAGTTTCATTATTGAACGAAATGTTATGTAGATGCAATTTGCATTAAATTGTTGTAAATGTTTTGTGTCATTTTTATTGTTTTCTTGCTAAAACAATTAAAACTTGTTTAAATTGCATTAAACAAGTTGACAAACGATGCATTCATTTAATTAGAGCAATTAATTCAAATCGATGGCAATCAAACAAACAAAAACAAAGAGCAAGAGAAGAATATGTGAACCGCAGCAAAAACTTTTTAAACCAAACAACGATTTAAACAACAACAAAAAACAAAAAAGTATAAAAATAAACATACATATGTACATACATGATGTAGTTTTATGTAGGTATAAATATACATATATGGATATATACATATATATAAATATAGAATGTGGAGTTGTTAGATAGAGATCTGGTTGATGAGAGGTTTAGAGGGAGGTTTTGGTGGGAACAGATGGAGATGGAATGGAGCTGCTATTGAGCTGAAATGACAGCAGCCATTGCGAATTGAAAGCAGCAGGCAAGTGAGCCCTGTTTAGATGGAGGAGGCCGCTGCTGGCGCCGCCGCCATGGCAATTGCACACGAAGCAGGTGGCGAATAGATGGGTGAGGCCGGTGTGAGGTGGGTGCGGGTCGTAATTAGAGCGTAAAAACCAGAGCGTACGAAAAACCAAGCTACCTACCTACTACTATATATTTTTTTACGGCTCGCCATTGTGTGTGAGTTGCTGTGCGAGTGTGTGTGTGTGTGTGTGTGAGAGTGCTTTATGCGAAAAGAAAAATAGATAGCAGCAAAAACTAGAAAGGCTAAAGCAAACGAAGCGAAGTGACGACGACCCCTTACCATCTACATACATCTACAACCTCTCTTAGCAGCAGCTCTCCCTTAGCCATCCATCCATCCATCCATCCCCATTTTGCCACGCCCAGTGACACATATATGATTATTTCCGAAAGGTGACAGCTATAAAAAAGTGGAAGAAGCAGCAGCAGCAGGCAAACAGCAGCTCTTACAAAGTGGAAAGATAGAAAAAGGCAAAGACAAAACAACACTGTTGCTCTTTTCAGAAGACCCAAAGAAGAAACAAAAACACACACAAAGAAAGCAAAAAGCAGCCAGCCAGTGGATGGATGCCTAGCCACGCCCCACACATGCTCATAAAACCGTGAAGTCGCGTGTTGACTGTAAGGCGACACCTCCCACAAAAAGAGAGATATATCAACTTTGGCATCAAGCTTGCCGAAAATCATTCAAACAGCAACAGGATAACAGAAAGAAGGATAACAACAAATCCTGATATGCACTATAAGAAAATAAAAATTGAGTTTCCTTTCCATATTGTGTGATAATTGCAATGAATGGGCCAATTCACTGTGTTTCTTCCGTTTGTTATTAATCAAATCAAACTGTGTTACTTTTAAGGTGTGATTTCTTAAAACAATTTATGGTAAAGTGCTTCTTTGAGTAGGCGACGCACTATTTGAGTTTCAAAGTCCTTTAAACACCTTTCAATATCAAGATGACTTTCGCCTTTTAGGGTAGTTCCCTAAATTCATTAGAGCTTACTTTCTTTTTCGGATTTAGTATGATTTATGATTGTCTCATTGAATGATCTTAATATGTCCAATATAAAGTTAAGTTGGAACTAAAGAAGTTCAAGTCTATGTCAAGTTGTTTCTATTCACTCTTTTAGCTTTGTCGGATAAACTCAAGCAATTGTGGGTAAACTAATTGAATGAATGGTTGCCCTTACTATGACATTTCCACTTCTTTTTTTTACATTTTTCTAGCAAATTAATTACAAAAAAAAAATAAAAATAAAAAAATTCTTGGAAAATGTATTTAAATTGTGGCCAGGCTGGGAAAGATGACCGAGTTGGGGTACTCCTTTAGCTCATTTAATTAATATTCATCTAACAAGTTTCTTTTACTACTATTTTTTGCTGCCGTCGGTGCTGTTGTTGTTGTTTTTGTTGTTGCAAAGCACCCACTTATGGCAATCTCGGACTTCCGCTCAATGCAAACGTAAAGTAAACAAGGAATGCAATAACAACAACGACAAAAAGAAGTTGCAAGAAAAAAAAAAAATAATTTGAAAGAAAAGAAAAAACCAAAAAGGACACGAAGAAGAAAACACAGAGGCAGCAGCATTCAAGGAAGTAATTATGGTTTATCCAAAGGGACAGGAGCGAAAGTAGAAACTAGGAGATGCAGAACTGTGGGCGGGGAGCAGATCAAACTTCAACTCTAGCAGCAAATGAAAAAAACTAAATTACAAAAAAAAAAGGATGAGAAAAAAAAAACAAATAAAAGAAGAAAACTTAGGCGAAGGGAGTGAGAGAGTGAGAACGACACAGAGACAGAGACGAATGAATCAGGCCAACAGAAGTCCTTAGCCATGGCCAGAACAAACCGAGAGACAGACAGACATACAGACAACATAATTGTCTTTGGAAATGATATTCATGGAAGAGCCAAGAGCATTCAAAGTAGGAGTACGATTACTCGCGCAGGGGGCGCGGCAACTGAAAATGACATGATGGAAAATAAATAAACAAATAAAGTTTTGCTTTTCTTTTTTTTTTTTTTTTTTTTTCGTATAATTTTTATATACTTTTTTTCTGTCTTCTGTTTTTGTATATTTGTGTGCTTCGTGCAACTGCAACCACTCAGCCTCAAGTTTATCCATGGCATTTATCGTGCGGCCTGGGAGCCAAGTGCAGTTTCTTGTTAGTTTCAGCTTCAGTTCAATTCTATTTGCTTGCCACCCTCCAACCATCCCCACTACTGCCCCTCTGTCCAACCCACTTTTAGCCAACCACGACTCCATTTCATTCTGTCACTCCATTCCTCTCTCTTTCTGTTTCTTTTTTCTCTTTTTTTCTAACTCTGAACTGCTGTTGGGTCGCGGCAATGTCTTCGCGTTTTGTTTTTGCAAAAGTTTTCTTCTCTTCCAATTTCTGTGCAAATAAATTGCAGTGCAACAAATTTTACGCCATCGCGAAATTGATGGGGAATTGATTTGAAAGCAAAAATACATAAATAGTTTGGGGCAACAAACAGAACAGAATGGAGCAGAACAATAAGAGAGCCCAAGAAAGAAAAGAAAAGGAACAAAACCAAAATCGACAACATTTTCTTGAGCAGAGCATAAATCTTTGGGGACCGAACTCAAGTCTGAGTGAGTGAAAGAAATTGGCTTGAAATGTGAAATACGAAATGCGATTGTTGTGTTCAGAGCAACTTAAGAACTTGACTTTGCTTTCCCCTAGTCAGGCTAAGGAAGACTTCCACTCTCTCTCTCTCTCTCTAGCACTCTCTGTCTTACTGTATCATCTTGTGTCAGAAATGGTGCTCTATCATTATTATTATTAGTCAGTTTATGAAATACCAGCCAAAGCAGCAATTTCAATTACGAATATGTATAAGGACATTTCTCTATATTAAAACCCAATGGGAGATACTCTGGTCAATCAATATATTTATATTTTACTTTGAAATATTGTACTTAAAAATAATTTAATAAACAAAAAAATATGAATATGTGTTTTGAAAATATCCATAGATTTACTTTAACAATTCATTTAAAAGGATGTCCAAGTTGTAAAAGAAAACTTGTTTTTAGTCTTGGTGGAAATGTTTAGTCAATAAACCATTAGCCTTAGTGAAATTTATATTTTTTTAGATGTTCTAGGAAACCAAATTTTCAAAAACAATGATAAAATAATTTTGAATTGTTTTTATTTAGAGATTTTACTTTTTGAATACATATATAAATTTTGTTGGCTTCGGTTTGTGCAAATACACACAGCTTGAAATTGAAGTTAATTTTAACCACTTTCTGCTTGCCGTTGTGCACACACAATTCGTTTACATATCTTGGCCACTTGTTTCTTCATTTTACCACCAGGACCAAAGAGGACGACGACCGAAACTAGTCACTCTCTCAACACTCTTAAGCAAAGCAGGCAAGCAATTTTCTACTCCAGTAGAAACCACAAGCTAAGAAGAAGAACTCAACTGGCAATGCAAAGGACCTCAAAGTGCAAAGCCAACTACAATTTTCACATTCGTATTACATCCTGGCAGGATGCAGACACACACACACACACGCACATTTGTAGGTACTTATAGTATACAAGTGTAGAAACATTTTCGTGGTATACACTTTGACCACAACGAATACTTTGGAAATTTTCAGATTTTAAAGGATGGTTTTGAAATTCTGTTTCACTTACCGATTCAATGGCCTTTTCCAAACGAAAGATTTCCTCCTGAAGTAGATGTAATGTGCCGGTTTTACCGCGATGACGTGCAAAGGCAGCAGCACAGGCGCTATGAATACTATTTACCCAATTCTCGAGCTCCACCTGCAGGCGAAAGAGAGTGAGGCAAATGTAGAAACATTGTAACAAATTGCAGACGTGGCTCCCCAAAGCCAAATGTCGAACTACTAGTCAGTCGCTCGTATTCATCGTCATCGTCATCGCCAACGCCATCGTCGACGTCGTCCTCAACGTTGTCGTCGTTGTTGGTATCAGTTATGCAAATTTAATGACAAATCACTGAGGTAGCCAGGGCGAGTTGGCAAGCTAACAACCTGGCATCGAATAAGGATGAAGGGTGGAAGAGGAGGAGGATGTGGAGGAGGGAGTGGAAGCAGAGATGAGCAGATGAGGACGTATGCCTTTGAGACATGTAACAGTTTAGGCACAAGGACTTTGCAGCTGCTGTTCAAGGCAATCTGCCAGTTGGCAGCCTCAATGCTGCCTCCCCTCTTCCTCCTTCTCGCCATCTTTTTTTGCCACTCCCAAACGCCAACTGAAACCAACCTCAATCACACTTTAAGCCTTACGCTTACGATTTGCATTTAAGCCTTTTGCGGTGCTATGTATATATGTATGATGTGTGTTTTTGTGTGTATGTGTCCGTGTCAAATGACACCTCGTCCTGTTCGTCGTCGTCGTCGTCATCGTCCTCGTCCATGTCCTCGTCATACATTTTGCAGTAAGGTCCGTTGTTGAAAGCCCGCGAGCGGTGAACTCAACACCAGCATCAAGCGGCAAGCGCCAAGCACATACGTACATCATATCCTTGTGCAAACAAATTTCGTGATGTCTTTTCTATGGAATCATCCAAGCCAAGTCCAAGCCAAGTCAAGCCAAGACAAGTCAGACCAGGCTAGGCCAGGCCAGGCGAAGGCCAAGCTTTTATAGTTTCCTCTTTTTCGCCTTATGCTTGAAGGACTTCCCTTCATCATCTCTTCATTACAATTGTCTGTGTGTGTGTGTTTATAAGTGTTTGGGTTTGTATGAGTTTAGTCCTGGCCTCAAGGTAACAAACGTCACACACTATTCCCACCATCTCCACATCCTTATATATCTCCTGCTCTTTTCTTTTTAGCCACAACCCCAAATCTTAGTAGTACTCACCTGACAGGGCGCCTGGAAGAGATAGGCATCACCAAATGCCGTACTTAGGCAAAAGATATAGTCACGCTTTGGATGCTCGGGTATGGGCTGCATAATTGCACCGTCCACAATAATTAAATGCTTCGGTGCTGCCTCCACACTTCGTCCCTCGCGGGAATCGCATGGATAGAAGAGCAATGTGGTGCCCTTTTAGGCATACCCAATAGCCTTTCCAGCCTCGTTTGCGTGCCAGTTCGATTTGATGCTTTTTGCGTAGTAACCATTTCTTTACCGATAGAAAACTGCCATGGAAAAATAAATGGAATCAGAAAAAGAGAAAAAACGAAATGAAATAGAATATCATTAAGATGAAACGAGTATAACCAAATGGGAATACTCAGGTTATTATCATCTATTCTCTTATGCTTATTTCTCTTTTTGAAATCTTTGATCTGAGAAAATAATCTACCATCAATTTCTGTCTCTCTAGTAGATAGGAAATCATCCTTTAAAAGTCTGATCAACATTACTTAAAGTTACTTCTATTTGTAAGAATAGCCCAGAGTTTAGTTGCATAAATTTATCTTTTTAGCTAATCAAGACATAACTTAATCAATGCGTTCTAACTCTTCCCCTCTCTCTTGGTCTACTCTCACATAATGTCATAATGATAATGCTGTTGGCCCACCTTAATCACTGTAAATGATATTCCTCCATGGTGTTTGCCAGTTATTTATGATGACTTGTTGGACGTGAGTGAAACTCAGCACGGACTTGTCTGCCTCAGGGGGATTTTGCTTTCGACCGAGCTCAATTATCTATCTTCCCATCAACCCACACAAACCCTAGCCTACCCTATCCCTTTCCCTATCTTACTACCACCACACCCTGCCCTTATGGCCATAACAACAAGCTGGCCAGATTACATCTTGGCAATAAATTTAAACCAACTCTGCTGCTGTTGGATAGAATGAAAGAAAGAGACCGTGTGGAGTGTGTACTTACCCAGCTTTACGTACAGCTCCAGTGCAATTGAAGGAGGATGCAGCTGTGCCAGTGGCCTTTGCTTTATATGGTGACGCCATGACACTTTCGCCATCATCTTCATCCGAAACGGCAGTTGTGAGGCTCATTCGATCATCGTCAGAAATCTACAAAAAATAAGAAGAAAGAAAGAAATCAATAAAAATTGAATGGTTGGATAGATGAATTGCTGGCTGGCGGAGAATTGTCTATATGGCGGAGGAAAGAAAATAATTGAAATAATTAAGTCATAATTAGCAGGCAGAAGCCATTTGAAACCAATAATGGTTGCTGGTGCCAGCCCTCTCTATCTCCCTCTTTTCCTCCCTGCCCTCCCTCCCTTTCCCTTTCTTGTTGTTGTTGTTGTCGTCGTCCATGTTGTTCGGCATGTTGTTGTTGTTGTCACTGGCCGACAGCAACATTTGTTACGTATGTCGTCGATAAAGCAATTTGTCTTCTCTTCTTCTTGTACTCTACTCGCCGTCGCCTGCATTTTTAGTTAAAGTTGCCAATGAGAACGAACGAAACGAATGGACGGGACATACGGACGGACCGATAGCGGACTGAGACGACTGGGTAGGAGTGAGAGATGACGGTAGGGGTGGTGATGGTGGAGGTGGCGATAGAGTAGAATGGACAACAATTGACAGACGAAGGAGACAGCAAAAAGGGAAAGGCAAACTGTTACTTGGCCATGTTATTTCATCAAGAAGCCGGCAACGTCCTGCTTCTGCTCCAGCCTCAGCTTCAGCTCATACTCCTGTCTCTGCCCTGTCCTGTCCTGTCCTGTCTTGTCCTCTCCTTCCCAGGCCTGCCCTGCCACACTCGTCCTGTTCTATCCTGTTGCTGTCCTGCCTTGGCTGTTACTTCCTTCCTTTTGCCCTCACAATTTTTGCTTTTGAAACAGGAAAAGAGACAAGATTGGGTGGAGAAGAAGCAAAAGCAAAATCAGCAGCAGCAGGAAAAGCAATGATGGAGGGTTACCCCACCACCCAATTGTGGGAGGTAGGAAGCAACTCGGGGGACTCCAGCCCCCCATAGCTACGTGTCCCGCGTGGCAATAAAAATTGGTTTGCCCATTCATTCATTCATTTCATTCGTTTGGTTCGTTCCGTTCGTACGCCATTTTTATTTGAGTTCCCAAGGAAATCAATTTACAATGTGTTTATACGTTTCCATGTAACCATCTCTTCCATCACCAATGCCCCTGCTTCCTTGTCACCCACCCTCCCTTCTTGGCGCTCTCTGTCTCACTTTGCCCTTCTGTCCCTTGGTCCCATTCATTTTGGCAAATTTTCAAACATTTCTTGCTCATATGCAGGTTTTACAAGTTATTTATTTGCTCTTGGCCCCAACGGGTGGGCGGCTATATCCTTCCCCCTCCCATTCTACATCCCTCTACTGTTTCCCTTGCCCACTCAATTTCGCGACGTCTTTTTGCCAGTCGTTTGGGGTCGATGTGTGTGTGTCGGTATGTGCGTCTGTGTGCTTAACCCACCAATCGACCAAGTTTAATCAAATTTTATATTAATCGAAGGCATGCAAATAACCCCAACAAGGATGAAGCACAGCCTGAACTGTAGCATCTTTCCTCTCCTTGAAAAGCCAGGATCAAAGGCATTTTGCATCTTTCGCATTTCACATCTCTGTGGGTGTCACTTTAATATGGTTCGATTTTTGTTCTTCGATTTACTATATATACACATATATATGCATATATACATATACATAAACATACACACATACATAGATATTCTATATATGTATGAACATATACATATATATATTTTTTTTCCAAGGAAATATTGAAAACTTCAAAAACACTCCTAGGAGCAACTTGCCTCCCTCACCCATTCTCGCTCTAAACTCGTCTCTCACACTCTGTTGCTTTCCTGCTCTGACCAAATGAAATAGTTTCCGCTTGCTCAATGAAGTTTTCCATGAAATCATCAAGCCAAGCGGAAGCTGTCGAGCGGAACTGTTGAACTGTATGTTTCAGGCAGGATGGTGAAAATGTTTGAAATTGGTATAAGGTGACGAGTGTAGCGGCAGAGAGGAAGACGGTGGCCAGAGAGAAACGAGGATGGAAATGGACGTTGGCGATGGCGATTGAAATGGGAATGAGTATTGAGGATTGGGTAGACAGAGAAAGAGAGAAAGAGGGGGAGAGTGGGAAGTGTTGCATTTGATTTAAACTCAAAAGTGACCCAGAATTGTTTTTTTTTGGCTCACAACCCTATCAAACAAGCAGGCGAAAAGAAATTGATGAGAAAACCAAATTTAGTCTCTTTAAAGGAAAAAATGAAATGCGAAAAAGAATGTGAAAATTAGTTGAAAATGGAGTAGCATAAATTGTGAGGAAATGAGTTGATTAATGGATTGAGTTAATTCTTCTGAATGAAATCCTGTTGGAAGCGATTGAGTTACTAACCTCAGATAGCCTTATATAATAGAAAACTATGAACTGATTTAATTGGATATACATAGTTTAGAAAGCTAAGCAAAGAAAAAATGTTCCTTAAACACTAACTTTTAAAATTTTAAATGACTTTAATTTCAATCACCAACTAGTTATTACATGTTTAACTAGAACTACTATAGGAGTCAGTCAAATTGATTCTTTTTAATTTAAATTTAAAAAATAAAAATGTGATTCATACAATTTGTATTAAGTTAATTACACCTTGTCGATAATGATTTAGGTTGAAATAAATTGTTGCGGAACTTAATGCATTAGTCGAATGTTTGTATAATAAATTTAAATTTTCATTTGTATAGGTGACTAAAAGTGGACACAAAATGATGTGTAACCACTTAAGCGAATAAGTCATTCAAAAGGATTCGCTCTTTGCATTTTTTACTTAAGCGTTGAGTCATTGTACCTTCTACCGAGACAGAGAATGGACTGGACAAGGCCAGCAGGATTTCAGATTTTAATACAATTAACTTGATTTCATTTTTTCCTTCTTTTCCCTAGACTGAGGTATGCCTTAAGACCCTTTTAAGGGGAACCAAGAGGGAGCCGAACCATAGAATGGGATTTATGTACCTTTTTTTATTTTTTGGACAACAGATTACTGTGAATTTAGAATGTGTTTTGAATGACACACACACAACAAACACAACAGAATACACATCCCTATGGGGAGTCCGAAAAGCATAGACATAAAGAGAGATTGGCTTGTGAGCAGTCGAGTCAGGATAGGAGAAAGGTCTGCCAAATGATTCATGAATTTTTAATTGTTCCCATCCAAGCAGATACAGAAAGAGAATGAAAGAGAGAGAGAGAGAGAGAGAGAAGTGGGAGACCTATAGAGGTGAATAGTCTGTAAAGTGCTTGTTGTTGTTGTTAGAGAATTTCATCAGGCTGACAATGAGATTCGAAATGTTAGTCCACTGCTACACGCACACACACACATGGCGTTTGGAGTAGGGTCGTGGGCGAAGGAAGGAAGGAAGGGAGAGTGCGGCACGCACGAATGCCTTCTCATCGTAAGCCTAAATGGGCAACCCAAAACACGCACACACAGAGCCCAAACAATCACACAAAAGATTAAATGCCTGCCAGAGAACTGCCTCCTCTCTTGCTGGCTCTTCTCTCTAGCTTTAACCGTCCTGTTCTGTTCTGTTCAGTTCAGTTCTGTTTCGTTGTCCCTGATTACTTTGGGGCCTAATATGCCATATCTCAGCATCAGTGCAAAATCAAAATTCAATTTACGCCCCAGACACACACACACACACACACACACACACACACACACATACATACACATATGTGCCTCCTACATCTCCCATTTCGCGCTACCAACAACCAAAACCAGGTGCTGACTGCGATTTCTAATCAAGAATTGATTGTGATCCCTCGATGCGGCTGTCGTTCACGTTTTATCCATATAATTATCAATGACTTTTGAATGTCAAATGTGAGTAAATGTCATTGGCACTGCCATTGGCACCCCATCTACAATATACACATCTTTCCATCCACATCTTAAATGAAGGGAGCTACCAAGTAGGTGAACTGATGTGTAGGAGGTAGTCGTAGGGTGTGTGTCTGGCTGAAATCTTTTCATTTTTCTTCTGTTGCTGTCAAAAAAAAAAAGAGAACACGACAAAAAAAAAAAATTACAATATTCCTACATATGTTTGTAGATTGGATAGGGATTGGGGCTGGGGTTGCGATTGGGATTGAATGCTAGGCAGGCAGGCAGCGAGGCAGATGAGTAAGTAAACGACCTGTAACCTTGTCTGGCACGTGAGCCATTAAAAGAAGTTGAATTCAGGCCGTAGACAAAACGTTGATTAAATATTTCTAGGCTAACTTAATTGGGTATAAAAGCGAGGCAATGACAATGTTACAGAATGGGGAGTAGGAAGAGATCAATCAAAATTAACTAGGAAAATGTTTAGTCACTCAAACAATGTCAAAGTTGAAGGATGGTAAAATGTTATTCCTTCACTTTTTCTTGGTTTCTTTCGTAGAGATATTTAAAGTATGGCAACTTTAATATAAAGACTATTGAGATGAACTTGAAGGCTATTACAGTCAAAATATAATCAGATTTAATATGACCAGTTTATTGCGATAATTTGTATATCCTAACCATCTTTAGATTGACTTTAATGAATTTTTATACTAGTTTCGCATCATATTGTATCGAAATCTTTGCTAACTGGATCAAGCTATAACAATTTTCACATATAGTCAAGTATTTGGTAGCATTGTGGCGTAAAATTGACGAAAGAAGTCGTTCATTCAGACATGAGATTATCTTTGAAAGGTTAGTTTTTGTCTCATTAATCACTGAACTGGCAAATGCAATGGATTGGGAATTGGGAATGTGCGTTACATTTCTCAAGCGAAAATAAATTGCAACGGTTTCTTGTGTTTTTCTTTTATATTTTTTATTTTGCGACCCATTCCATCTATTTTTGTTCCCCTTTTTTTTTTTTTTTTTGCTTGTTGTATATCTCTTTTTGCGTCATGTACTTTGAACTTTTTGTTTTTTTTTTTTTTTTTTTTTTTTTTTGCTCCTTTCTTTTTTTATTATGGCAGGAAATGAGTGAAAATTGTCTGACAACAGAGTGTCGTGTAAGTACTTACTTTACCTACTTTTCCTCTACTCACTTTGGCACTTGCCATCGTAGTCTCTCTTTCTATCTGTGCCTGTGTCTGTCTGTCTGGCTGTGTGTGTGTGTGTGTGTGTCTGTCTTTGGGTCTATGTGTCTGGCCTGTCTTTTTGACTTAAGTGTATTGTCGCAACAAATTCATTTTGGTTGCCTAACAAAACGTTGATCAAAGCCAAAAACAGGAGGAGCCTTTTTCACGCTCGAACTGATGCTACTGCTACTTTAGCTGAATGCTGCTACTTGCCACTGGCTGCTGCTTACTCCTTGCCATGGCCACAAAGAGGGCAATAAATTAAAGCATTAGCCGCCCCACCAAACGAAAAGCTCTTAACACACACACAAAGACAGACAGACAGACGGCATACAGAGAGAGGGAGAGAAAGAGAGAGAAGAGATACTATGCCATAGATAAAGGCAAAATGCGCAAGGGGCGTGGCATTTTCATTTACTACTTGTGTTTAGTTTCTCTCTTCTCTTCTGTACTGTGTTTTTTCTTTTCTTTTTTTGGCTGTAATGAATAGCATTGATTGGTATTCGCATGAATCAAATGTTTTCAAAGTGATAAAGGCTATTTGTATTCCAGCTAAATCCCTGAAATAGAAATTCTATGCGAATCCGAGTGACTGAGTGGAGTAGGGATTGGTGAGGGAAAGGAAAGTATGGGTGCTACTTGAACGTAACTATGTAAAATACTAAACACATACTTCAATCAATGCAATGCGTAGTAACTAAAGTAAAGGAAGAAAAAGAAAAAGAAGAAAAAAAACACCATACAACATGGTCAAGATTTCAGCTCACTGATTGGCATTCAAATGAGATTTCATTCAGAGCGAAAGAGATGAAGATAAAGGGCAAGAGAAAGGGGTAGACTGGGAGGTGGTAAGAGATATTCAAATGACTAAGCTTGAATGGCTGACTGAAGCTCGTTACGATAGCTGCATATTAATTAATAGTCTTGGATCAATGTTTATATGGGTAAAGATTTTGTCTTTAATTTGTGTCAATGTGTGTAAATGTGTTTGTGTGTGTGTGAGTTTGAAGGCAATTGGTATTAAAATGATTAAGTTAGATACAGAGACCAGGGCAGGATTATGGCAACGTTTACATTGCAACAGACATACAGTTAGACAGACAGACAGACAGACATCCTGTTTGATGGACATGGGCAAATCAATCCGGCTTGTCATGTTGATTAATGACATCCCTCTCCCCATTGCTGTAAACACGACACACGATCTGCCCTTTAACACACATAAACACTTATTAAGGGCTAATAGCGTAAATAAAAGTGTAAGCTAAAACATGGTGGAAGCCATCGTCTTCAGGCGATGAATAACGTTTTGTGCTTAAAGTAATGCTAGATATTTCGAGATATCTCACGAAATTTGTTTCAATATTTTCTACTGTACCTTGCGAAGGAACATTTCGTTGCACTGCTTGGCCGTACTACGCCAATGTCGATGACGATAGCGTGAGTTACCCAGCTTGAGAGTACCCTGTAGATCGGCTGCTTCCTCGACGATGCGACGAATGCATTGATAACGCAAACGATTGCAACGATGTATCGGCTGCAGGGCGACAACACCATGTTCCGGTTCCGATTCGGCACCAGAACGCACTTGATCCTCATCATCATCGACCCAGGCACTGAGGACACCCTCAACGAAATTGTACAACATTTGTATGTTGGCCTTCATTGGGGCTGAACCGGATGGTGGGGCATGGCTTTCCTCTTTAATCAATTTTCGATTCTGGCAAACCTCTCTAAGTAGGTTCTCACCAAAGTGCACGGTTTTATGACGACGTCGGCGGGAATTTAATGAGGCAGCTGAAGCTGATTTCATAAGTTTACCATTACCATTGGAATGATGGACGACATATGTGGGTAGAGGCGGCTGCTGTTGCTGCTGCTGCTGGACCAGAGCTGTATGTGGCTCTAACCAGGCTGTCGATGAGGCATTTGAGTCGCCTCTTTGTAAAGTATTCGGCTGTGAATTACTGCGATGATGATGCTGATGATGCAGTTGCTGTTGTTGTTGCTGCTGATGCTGTTGATGGTGACGCATCGGTGGCGGTGAGGGCAGCGGTTGCATTTCAATATCCAATGGCGCCGGCTCAATGTCATCTAAAGTCAGGGGGGCTGAGCCAACTGAGTTCGAAGGCGATTAAAATCAGCGGCACAGCGTGGCAGTGAATTACATTTGGCGGCATTGAGACATTTACGATTCTGGCAAGCCAACAGCGGTGCACACGACCGGCATTCATGGCAAATGACCAAACGGCGTCGTTCCGGAGGTGGAGCTGCTGATGATGATGATGCTGCTGCTGCTGCAGCTATTACTGTTGCTTGGGGAGGCGGTGGCGGTGGCGTTGCTGTTGTTGAGGGCGTTGTTGGTGCTTCCGAAGAGCCAACTAAATGAGCAGGCACTGCATGCAGCTGGACTTGCGCCAATTGTTGATGCCGCTGCAAATTTACTGATGAAATGGACGAGGTTGTCGCCTGGCACTCTTGGTACCTACAATGCGGATCCGTGCATATGGGCATTAGTGGGCAAGATGGATCGGTGCAGGGCGTGGGCGATGGTGAACGAGGTGCTCGCTCAGCACTCGAGGATTTACGCTTGTGATGGCCACCGCGACGATCCATCGACATGTCTGAGACAGTGGCCGATCTTTGCGTTTGATGGCGCCGCGAACGTTCCCGCTTCGATGACACATGATCCTTCTTGGCCACATACTGATATCGTTCTTTATGCGGTTTCGCATAGAGTCTTTCGAGATTGGGTTGCATGGAGGGTTGAACGGTTTGCGAGGATACTCCAGTGCCTCCAGTGACCACTTCACTGGCCGAATGACGTAATTTGCGTTCCCTGGAACGAGGTACAGCATAACCGCTGGGCACATTAGTCGGCGGTAGAGGCTGTTTGCCCAACGATTGCAATTTATTCAATGGATAGGCTATCCAATCGACTGTCTGCTGCAGATGTTGTTGTTGCTGCTGCACTTCCTCCTCGCCACTGTGGCCAAGGGAATGTCTTTTGCGATGATACGAGGAGATAATCTGTTGTTCTTCTTGCGAATTGGATCTAAATGTGTCACCACCACCACCAGAGCTTCCATTTCGACGATGATGCGAGCGTCTGGACGTTGATGACTTTTGTGCATGGCCACTTGTTTGCATTTTTGTTAACCATTCGACAATGTCGGTCTTCAGCAGAGAGAACTCACAGGGACCCGAACTTTGTCGTGATAATGGTTTCTTCAACAGCTCAGATAGAGCTTTGGCATATGCTGAGCTGGTGGCCTCTCGCTTTTGTTCTCTCTTCTTGGGCAAATGCTCAAGTAACCATTCGGGTAGCTCATCCTTCATCACCGTTATCTCGCTGGGACCCGATGAGGTGCGTGGAACAGGTGCTGCAGCATTACTTTGTAGCTTTAGCCATTCCATAGTCTCCTCTCTGACCTGTCCGCCCTCGGCTGATCTAGCCGAATGACGTTGCTGGGCCTTGCGATCGAACCATTCTAATTGTTCGGGTGCTTGACGCAAGGCGCTTTTTGGCACGGAGGCAACCTCTTCGGCACTTTTTTGCCGCCGTGGCGGCAATTGAGGGGCCCGCGGCTGTTGTTGTTGGTGCTGATGCTGTTGCTGTTTGCGGCGTATGCATCGCTGTTCCATGGTTTCTTCATCGCGGGCTCTCACTCGACGGGTGATTTCAAATATGTCTCCGTTTATTTGATGATAGAATTTCTCGACCTCAACTCCACGATCGAATTCTTCTTTGGCAGTGGGTGGTTGCTTCTCTGAGATTTTTTTCTTTTTCTCATCACTCTCATCGGAGGAGGCAGTGAGTAAGGCACCAGCACCACCGCCATCGACCACCCAGCTAATGGAACGCTCAGAGGTAACATTTTGCGAGGGTTGCGATGATGACGATAGTGCTGGTGGTGGAGGTGGAGGAAGTGGTGCTGGGGGTTTCTGATGGTGCTGCTGTTGTTGTTGTAGCAAACGATCGAGGGAACCATGATGTGTTTTAATGGTAGGTCCCAGAGGTCCTTCGCCCAGAGATTGAAGGCGACATTGGGCATTACATATGCAGACACCGCTGCCACGTTTTTTGCTACCAAAACGAAACAATTGACTGGCTAACTGTGAGACATTTTCACCGAGGCTAATACCCCCCAGCACCACTGCCCCCACCACTCCCTCCTCCTCCTGTAGAGCCATCCCTTCCCGAGGCCGTTGTTGCTGATGTCGTCAGTCGTCCTGGCTGGCAGACGGGCGTAATATCAACAATCACGCAACAGCAATGCAAGGAGAAGGTTTTTTTGGGATCACTGTCGCTGCCGGGACCTCCACTGCCAGCACTTGGAGCAACACTTCCGCCTCCTCCTCCGCTTCCTGCGACACAAGAACCACCACCACCACCACCACCTCCGCCGCCGCCGCCGCTAGCGTCTCCTCCTCCTCCGCCGCCTCCACTATGACAACCAGGGACTGCTGTACTGATGCTGCCTGATGTTGCCTCGTTGTTGTTGTTATTATTGTTGATATTGTTGTTGTTGGTGGTGGTGGTGGTGGTCGGGTTAGTTGGTGGTGGTACGCAAAGTTCGCGCTCGTTGCTAAGATGTTGGGCGGCCAGAATGAATTACTGGAACAGCGGCAGCAACTGGTTCTACTAATTACACCAAGGGGCGTTGCCTTTGTCTTTTCCTCTAAGCTGCTCCAATGAACTGGTTTAAATTGCGGCTTCCTATAATCCTCGTCGTTTCTTTTTATTGCCATGCATTGGCTTTTTTATTCGGTCTTTCTTTTTTGTTATTTGGATGATTTTTTTGTTTCGTTTTTCGTCGGTTTTGTATATTTAATTTATTTATGCACTTTTTGGTTGTGTTTAATATTCATTTGATTAATTAAACTAAAAGCTCATTTTGTGTATTTTGTATTTAGTATTTGGTTTTGGTTTTGGCTTGCCGTGTTTGCCGTTTGTTTTTGGGCCTAGTCATTTATTATTTTGGCCAACATTCACACACACTTGCACGGACATTCAGGCAGGCAGTCGGACACACACACACACACACGACGTCAATGACGACCACCATTTATCTATAATTAATTATTTTTTTTTATACTTGTTGCGAGCGACAAAATGAATTTTCTTTCTCTTTCTCCCCGTGTACATGTGTTTATCTATGTGTTTATGTGTGTATTTATTTATATATAATTTCTGACTATATTCTATGGCAGTCGGTCGACGAGAGTGTTTTGGCTCTTTGAATTGTGCATCGCAAAAGCAAAAGCATTGAAGCAGAGCAGACTTAAACAGTTACATCAACCGAAGTCATATCAAAATTTAGCCATCTGTAAAAGCATTTTAATTAATTGAACTAATTCCAATCATAATTTCTATATTTTTTCTCAATTAGTGTCGGAGTAGCAGCCATTAGGGTCAAAATTTTACGGGATTATCGTAATTAATTTGATTGTATCCATTCTTGTATTCAGTTATAGTCGACAACACTGAATTATATATCATTCGAGTAAACTGAAAGTTTTCGGTACTTAGTTGCATATCTTTTGGGGCAGGACTTAAAATTTTTACTATTAAGCATTGCATTTATGCTTCAAAATTATGTAAATCTGACCTAACCAGTTGACAAGTTGTCTATGGCTTTTGCATTGCCTACTTTTTCGGGCACGAATAGCATTCTACCTGATGCAGCCAATTAGAGAGTCGGCAAAGTTGTTTAGAACAAATGTGAGAAGCTTCTTAAACACTTGAACTCTACGTTACTTAGAAATAGTTAGAGAAATGTCTAGGATACTATCATTTCAAATGCTAAGAAAAAAGTTTCCAACTAAAGTTTTCCACTTACGTAAAAAAAAAAATTTTAAATCTTATCTTCGACTTACTGTATTTAACCAAATTGTGGTTTCATTTTTGCCCATAAAGTCTATAACTAAGAAATCTACTCTAGGAAGACTAAAAATTTAAATGTTTGAAAAAGCCGCTTTCTCTCTGTCTTTTACTTTAACCCGAGTTCACTCAACTCTAGCTACTGTCGACAATACAAAAAGTTAAAATGCCTCCAATGGCTTGAAAAATCTCTTCATATCAAGTCGGATTAAATTTAATAAAGGTTTCATTACTGCTTCAGCTTGCATTACTTAAGGGGAAAAAAACTCTCGTTAACCAGGATTTGTTTAATTATGTGTGTGTGCGGCTTTGTAAAAAATTTATAAAAACTTTTCGGTGAAAAAAAAACAACATTGAACTAATTAAAGGATTTGTTTGTGTAAAAAATAGGAAAATAGCAAAAAATGACGAATAACCTTCAAATTCATTTCATTTCATTCTGCCTTTTTTGCCAGCCTTTTGTCTCAATATTAGAACAAGGACACACAAAACCCGAAATAAAAATAAAATATAAAGAACAAACATACACACACACACACCATACACAGACAGCAACATCAAGACCAACAAACATTTGTCTGGATAGTAGGCTTTTCTTTGGTCTCTTTCTCTCTTTAAATTTTTTCATATTTATTTTTAAAGTAAAGTTTTTCTTGCAACAAGAAGAAGCAAATCAAAAAGAATACAGAGAGAGAGAGAGAGGAGGGAGAGAGAAAACTTTTCTGTTGCGACTTGTGCACAAATATTTTGTTTGTTATATTGCTAGCATAAATTTTGGCTATCTACACACACACTCACTGAGCGTGTGTGAGCGAGAGAGACAGGGCGAGAGATGTAGATGTGCATATATTTATAAGAGCATACATAAATACTTTTTTTGTCTTGTTGGTGGAGATCCTGGCAGCAAATGCATAAATTTCATGTCTTCTACTCGGTCATGTTTGTGTTTATGCAAAGCAGAAAAAGAAGGCGAGGGCCGAGGAGGTGTGTGTGTGTGTGTATATGTATGCATGGGGCAAGCAGGCGAAGGTGGCGCTCAGGGGTGGAGCTGAGTGCGAAAAAGTTTTTCTGCCTGCTGCCAAAAAGTTTGCTTGTTAAGTGAAAGGATTATATGATCCAGAGAAACTTAAAAAAAAAAATAAAATAAAATATATATATAAAAAAAAAAAATTGAAACGAGAGAAAAAAAAAACAGAAAAAAGAAAATATAGTAAGGAAGGAAGGAAAATGGAAGTTTTCCTATTTTTATGTTATGCTTATGCCAACTTATTGTTGTTTTTGTTACTTCTCTATAGAAAATCCTGTACACAACTTTTCTGCCACAACTTTGAGTTGTGTGTTGATAGTTTTTATAGCCTACTTTTTGGCTTCAAGTGGGCGGTCGTGTGTGTGTGTGCGCGCGAGTGCATGCCTGTATTGGAGAGAAGCAGAGCTGCGAATTAGTGTGTCTTAGGACAAGAACTTTCGGTTCTCTCCTCCACCTTTGCCCTCCAAACGAGAAACAGCGGCAGGCAGCAGCTTGTCCCGTTTAGATTAGAGTCGTCGATAAGTTGAAGTTTCCCACATACACACACACACACACACAGGCACACACACTAGCGTACATTTTAGCCATGTGTGATTGAGATTGAGTGGGAGCAGAAAGAGAGAAGCTCAACTAGTTGGCTTGGTGGTAAAGGTTTTTCCCTCGAAGCATTTGTTTAGCGATTTTCGTTTGATTCGGCCAATAAAGTTAATTTCTATATAGAAAACTTTTGCCCACTCCATCCATCTTTTGTTCTACTGCCTTTCATGTCCCTTTCTCTACCGCTATCTATCTATTTATCTCTACATCTCCCACTGCGTGTTTCATTAAATGACATTTTTATATTGTTTCGATTGTTTGCTGCGAAAAAGTTTAGTAAATTGCAAAGCAACAAAAACAAAAAACCCAAAAAGAACAACAGGACAGAACTTAATGCTGTTGCCGCTTCTTATCTAAGGAGTTCTTTTCCTAGAGTTTCTTTTTATTTTTCTCTGTGAAAGTTAAAGTGCTCTCCCCCGTAGTCAAGTGAAATCTCCAGATAAGTAGGCAATGATTTGCGACTACAATTTAGTCTCAAGTATATATACCTTAAGTAAATTGTCCCAAAGTCAAACTTAACTTGGATTTTCTGGTGTTTTTTCTCTTCTGCTTCTTCACTGCTCTGCTCTACTTTATTCTAGGCAAAACTTATCACAAGCGGATGTAGTTTTTGTTAACAAAATTGTTTAGTTGTTTACACGTTTGAAAAATTGTGCATTGTTTTTTGTAGCTTCAAGTTGAAAATTGTTTGTATAGTTTGTGGAGAGATCTATGGGAATAAATTAACTTTAACTGAAAATTTGTTGGGTCAGTCATTTGTATTGTATGTATATTGTTTCGGCCCATATAAGTATGCTACACTTAACAATTTATAGAAGTGAATTGAAAGAAACTTAGATTTTTGTATAGTATTCAACTTGATAAACATTTCGATTTGATTTAATCTTCAACTCTCTTAAATATGAGAAATTCACAATTATTTAATTAACTAACTAATTGCCAAATTGCTAAAAATTCTATTCGAGTCTAGGAAAATTGTGAAAATATACATATGTAAATCATTTTATTTTTTAGTTAACTGGAATAATCAAAATGTTTATGACCATTGGCTTTTGGTTATTGTACAAGATTTTAAATGAGATTTCAGATTTCAATTATTTCATGGATGGAATGTAAAATAAATACTAGGATTGAGGCTTTTATTGCATTTATTAAATTTTTGCTGCTTTTAATTAAGTTGGATAGTTTTGTTAAGTGTCTGGGTAGTGAAATAATTGCACATCTTGAATACAATTATTCGTATACTGAAACGAATGTGGGGTAAAATTACTGAATACTCAACATTTCGGTGCCAAATTACTGGCAGCAAATGTGTAATTGGGTAACTTAATTGAACCAAAATTAAGCCATCATTAATGAGATCCTAATTTGAAAACTGAAAACATACGAAACAAACCAATATCCACAAGACGGGGTGTAATCATGATGGATGGTTAGTTGGTTAGATGGAGAAACATAGAAACGTACACATATTTGAAATAAGGGTGTGTGTGTGGCTCTGCTCTTACTGCTATTCCACTGCAAATTGATCAAATGATATGCAAAATTATCAAATTTTGCAATGTTTGGACATTTAAACAGCATCAGTATGATATTGTCTATGTGTTTGTGTGTGTGTGGTTGTATGCCACTAATTTACCTTTATGAAAATAAATGTTGCATTAAAAAACTAGTTTTGTCTACCCTCACGGACTCGTTGTCTCCCCCTCTCTCTCTCTCTCTCTCTCTTTCATTTTTAGTCTTTTGTTGAAGGTTTCTCTAATCAAAGTTTTATCTTGTATCTGCAGAATAAAATGTGGTTATAAACTAAATTTATAGTCATCATAATCTCATATTTTACATCAAGTTTTATTCTAATGCCATGGCCCATAAAAAGTAGGCAACAGTTTTTCAACTTTCAAACATTTTTAAAGCAAGAGAAACTTTTCGTTTTTATGGTTAATAAAAATGAAAAAGGTTGCAAAATCATCATCAACATCATCAGAAGAAGACGAAAAAAGATATGTTTGTAAAAATATGGTAAATTGGTTTATCTAGACTATATAAAAATATACTTTTCCCTTTATCTCGTTCTCTGTGTCTTTCTCTGTAAATGTTATTTTAACTGTCTGTTGTCTGTCTGTTTTTCTAATCAATTTATCAACTTTTTGGATTTTTGCTCGCACACACACAGACATATGTACATGGGTCGCACACCCATAAATATAAATACGTTTAATGGTTGTAACAACGCACACACATACAAACACACGTATATATAGATAAATCTGGCACACCAAATATGTTTCGTTCGTGCTAGCTCGCTTTCTATCAATTGCTCTCTCTCTCTCTCTCTCTCGCTCTTTCGATTGCAGGCTTGACGTTGATAATATCCTTGCACATGTATGACGTTGCCAGTGCCACTAAGACTAAGGCCGAGTTGCTGCTTATCCTTGCCTTAGTCCTTTCAATATGCCACTCGCTATGATAATTATGATTATTATTATCATTGTTGTTGCTTGTTGATATTTTATTGGCTTTAAACAAACAACAGAAATAACAGGCACAAAAACCTCTTACACAGAGCGCCACGCACCAGCACACACACATGCAAAAAAAAAAAAAAGTGGCAGAAACTTTTGCTTTCCTTTTGCAACAACAACAATAACAAAAACAATGTTCTTTCTTGGCATGAAGGCGAGGCACATCTTTTTGACTTTAGTTTAGGTTTAGGTTATGTTTTTCTTCATTTTTTCCTGTCTTTTGCTTTCGTTGTAGCGTTTTTTCCTTTTGTTTTTGTTTCTAAATATGTGTGTTAAGTGCTTAGCCGCTGCTGCCAAATCCCCGCGTCCTGCTGGCGGGCTCCAGCAACATTTTTCTTCTGCCAGTTCAGCCTATGACTGCTTGCTTCTTGCGTTTCGTGTTTTTTTTTTTCTTTCTTCTTTTTTTTTTTGTTGGCTTTGGCATTTTTCAACACTTATTTTGCGCGCGATTGAAATGTCATGTGGAATTTTTCTTCTACTGACATATATTTCGCTTCTTTTTGGGCGTTCTTCGATGTTTGTGTGTCTGTGTGTGCGTGTGTATATATATGTATCTCTACTGTGTATGTGTGTGTGTGTGTGTTTTGTAATTTGATTTCTTTTTTGCCGCTCGCTGCCCGCCTCTCATCTCATCATCATCTCATCGAGACTTCCGCAGCTTTAGCTCTCTAATAACACTTGGCCTTTTGCTGACGCACTTTTTCTTTTTCTCGTTTTTCTCGGTTTTTTGCCTCTTCTGTGCGCCTCTTGGCTTCCTTTTTGCTTTTGCTATTTATTTATATTTCATTGTTTAACTTTCACCCATAATAATTTTGTTTATTTTATTTTTGTTTCGTTGAATGTTGGTTGGCAATACCAAAAAAAAAAAAGAAAAACCACAAAAAAAAAGAAGTATTATTTTCTATTTTGATCATCTCTTCGCACTTTGGTTTAGTTTTGGTTTTCGATGCTGGTACTACTTTTTTGCGGGGGTTGTTGTATTTGTGTACTTGTTTTTTTTTTTTTTTTGCTTTGCTTTTTTCAAAAAATTTTCTTCGTTTTCGTTTTGCTTTTATGGATTGAAGCTCGAGCTAGCGCACAGTTCGCAACGACGTTCCCGTTGTGACTGATTTTCACCACTCACAAGTTGGAGCCTGTAAGCATGCAACACCAAGCCAAGAACCAACCGAACGGGAAAGAGAGAGCCGATGAGGGACAAAGAGAGAGGGAGACGAAAGTTGGCTAGCATCTGTGTCTCTGTCTGTATATGTGTCTCTGTGTGTTTGTGTGTTTGCGTGTGAGAGAAATTCCAGCAGTTGTTAAGTTGTTGTTAGCCTTGTGTGTGTGTGTGTGTGTGTGTAGAGCAGCAGCAAACGAAAGCAGGTCGTTTTTTAGACATCCTTTCGGGTGAGCTTCGCAACGCCTCGTGCAGCATCGTGTCGTATCGGCTATATATGCTGTGTCGGCTTTGCCTCTCGTAATTCCAGTTTAAAAATTGTTTATAACTGTTTCGTTTCACAGGAGGCTTCGCCTTTATTTACGTAATCAGCAAAATCAGCAAAAAGCTTTCATGTTCTCGTTGTTGTTCGCTCTCTTTCTCTCTCTCGCTCTCTATCTCTCTCTTTTGCCTTTGGCTTAGTCACATGAGCACAGCAGGAGGCGTTAAGGTGAAAAGCTTTCGGCTTTGAAAAGCTTCTCTGTCATTTTGTACTCTTTGAAAACAAGTTAAGAGAAGAAAAGAGATGGAGATATAGTGTAAGAGAGAGAGAGCGAGCGACAACATTGACGACGTCATCAAAAACCAAAATGCAGTTATAATGCACCTCTGTCAGTTGTGGACCTGGGCGCGTTCTTTGCACGAGATGTTAGGATGGGGTGCGTGGCATGGCTTGGCATGGTGGGGCACAAGGCACACCGAAGTTCAACCATATCTCGCACAAATCTCCAAGGTGTTTAGTCAACAACAATAACAATAACAACAACACTAACATTACATTATTGAGCTGTTGTTGTCGTCGTACTCGTTGCTGTCCCTGTTGTTTTTGTTGTTATTGTTGCCTGTAGGTAAAGTTATGTGCGGTAGGTCGGTCGCTGGTAAAATTAAATTTATTCATTGTTGTCTTTCGGTTAGTAGCAGCAACAACAACAACAACACCAACAGCATTAGCAGCAGCAGCAGCTGTCTCTGTGGCTCTTTTTGGCTCTGGGGCGTATTAAAGCTTTTACAAATCGTAAGCATAATTTATTTTGTTACAACTTTCGAAGGCTTCCAAGGCGGCCGCCTGTTCCTTATGCTCCTGCTGCTACTGCCTGAGACATTTTGCTTAGGCATTGTGGTCTTTGGGATTAGGTTTTCTGGTTGTTGGGTAGTAAGTAAGTAAGTACATATAATAGAATGAAGAATAGACTGAATAGGCAAAGTTTTTTTTTTCTTTGCCTTTCCTTTCCCTTCTGTGTTTTTTTTTTTTTTTTTTTTTGGGATTAATTTGTAATAGCTTCGTTGTGGGGTGATGACATGGGGCATGAACTTTTATGCGGCTCTTACTCTCTATTCCTGCAAGTGATTGAAAGGCCAACCTCCCCGCCTGGTAGGCCTCTAGCCCGTAGTCTGTTGGGGGGTACGTACACGACATAAAACACAACAATTTTTGTATACATTTTGTAGGCTTTGTAACGCGACTAGGTCACACTTTCAATGGTCTTAGGTTTGGGGCCTGGGGTCTGGTCTGGTCTGGTAGGATTATCAAATTTTTACTCTGCCGAGTTAATAAAAACCTGTTTCTATGGCAGCTATTTAATGAACTTAAACGTTTTGTATAGACTGCAGCAAAACCAATCATAAACAGAGACCATATGTGTACATACATATTGGTTTAGCATTAATCTTTGATGAATTTTGTATTTATGGCTCACCAACGAAAGAAAGTATGTTCGATTTATCAGATAAATGCAAACTAACAGAAGACACGACCTTATCAATTTGCTTATTTTTTTGAATTACTAACCAGAATAAGTTTCTACGACTATGGGCAACGCATTTGGAGAAACAATAGAACGAAAATTGTGCGGACACTATTTAGCAATGTGAAAAGTTTTCAAGACTTAAAAATTGAAAAACAAGAATGTCCGGCTGTTAACAATGACAAACCGCTAAGTTACAATGCGACTTTGAAGCACAAGTTTGAATATTGCTTTTGTTTACTTCAACGATCCATTGAAAGAAACGTAAAAACTTTGCAAAAACTATTAAGAAACTGAAGAGGTCTCTGAGGTGGTCACTTATTGGGCAGTATATCAAAATATTGCTTTGACGACTTGTCATGAAACGGTGATAACTTGTAAAGTTTGCTGGGTTTTAGGGGTTGTATCCACATTTTTAATTAGCAGATTGATAAGAACTTAAGTCGTTTGATTGCATTACATTTAACGTCTCAATATTTAGGATAAGTAGTTAAGAACTATTTTCTTGCTATTGCATAAAGTAAATTTCAAATTATTACAATAAATTTGGATTTTGTTCATGTTGAGTTGTTTAATTAATGTCTTATAAATTTCTATTCATTATTTTGCTTAAATTACATTTAATACGAAAAGAAAATAAACTAACATTATTGCATGCGCAGAAAAGTAGGCTACAATTATTTGTCTAATGCCTTAATTCGACTCAATATTTTGATAATTTCTCACTTGTCTGTCGCTCTCTCTCTCTCTTTCTTTCAGTCTCTCTCACACACACCCATACACACACATACACACACATACACACGCACACGCTCGCTACATCTCAGTGTCTTTCTTTTATTTGTTGAAGCGCTCCAGACATCAAATCAAACATTCCACACAAATTATCTCATAAAGTCAACACCGTCAAAAATGTCTCACTTCACCCCTAGCCGTTGCTGCTTCGGCACCCTCCCCTTGTCGCCACCCCCCCACAAGGGCAATCACAGGCTCCAAAAATGAAAAAAAAAAAAAAAAACAGAAAAGGAAAACAGAAAACGAAGCTTAAATCATGCTCTGAAATAAGTCACATGGCGCGCCACGCCCACGCACAGACACACACGAACGAATCGTAAAATATAACGCATACGCAGCATTGGCCCATTTAACCCTCCCTCCTTGATGTCGTCGTTGCTGCCGCCGTCGCCGCCGCCCCCTCAACGCATATATAAATATTATGCTTGCAATAAGAAAATGGCTTGAAAATATGTTAATAATGAGAGGAAAACGCAGAATATTCTCTCTGTTCGTATATATAAATATATGGTATATCTAGGGTAGGCGATGCAGTAAACTATAAAAAAAAAACGAGGAAAAAGAAATACTATATAAATATGTATGGAATAAAAAAAAAAAAAAAACTGAAGTCGGTCAAGGACACTGCAGAAACTGCGGCTGCCACCAAATTGCCTTTAAATATAATTATTTTTCCTTTTATGCGTTTCAGTGACAGGCAGCAGGCAGGCAAGCAGCAAAGACCGAAGGACCGAAAAGGATTCCTGAGGCCTAGTCTCTGTTAGAGACATTTAAATTTAGCCTACACACACACACACACACAGAAACACACACACAGAGATGGAAATATAGAGATAGCGGGAGCGGGAAAAGAAAGACGGTATGTAAAGTCACACACACATATATATAAATATATATATATAACGCATCCTTTTTGTTCTCTCTCGCTCACTCTCTCTCATTACTCGACAAGGCAGATAAGACAAAAACTCAGTTTTATGACGTCAGTAAAGCATTTTAGGCTCCCCTATCCTCTCCGCATTCTTCATCCCTCATCAGCATCCTACACTAGCACGCACACAAAGAGAGGGAGCGAGTGAGCAAGCGAGCAGACGAGAGAGAGAGCAAGTAAGTGAGATAAGTTTCTCTTTGGTTTTCCTCCGATTTGGTTTAGTTCTCTTCCTTTTTGGTATGTCGCCTACCTCGCCACCCTCATCGTCCGTCCCCGGTTACAACTTTCACCTCACTCCGCTCCATCTATTACCATAAAATCAAATCACAACAATAACCATAACCATATAGCTAAGATTTAATAACTGTGATTGGAATTTGAAAAATGAATTTCAGACACAACCAAAAGAGACAGCAACAGAGAAATCGAAAGATGGAGACATGAGAGAAAAGTAGGGGACCTATATCTATATGTATGTGTATATACGTATGTATGTAGGTATTATGTTTAGGTGGGGAGAAATGTTTGTCTTTATTTCAGTTTATTTACGTGGGTTATTTAATGGATTTTTACTTGGAATATTTTTTTCCTTTTTTGGTGGCATTGAATTTCCTGTATTTGTGAAAAGTTTTGCTTCCCCCATCTACAAACCACCCCAAACCCACATTCCCACAGTTTTTCCTTACTTTTTCGACGGATTTTTTTTTTTTTTGTTTTTGGCAAATATTGAAAATGTAATTGAAACGCAGAGAGTTTTACGATTATTATTTCTTCTTTCTTGTTTGGTGGTTTATGTTTTGAAATAAAGTATCGCAAAAAAAAAAATAATAATAATAAAACAAAACAAATAGCATTATGGCGGGAAAATTGAGGGAGCACAGCAACAACAACAACAACCACAATGTTATTTCTATTTTCACCTTGAAATCATCTTGAAAAGCCATAACTTTCTGGCATCAAATATCAAAAAGATTTGAAATGAAATTCGGTCTCATCCAAAAAACGATTGGATTTTTCCGTTGTTAAGTAACTTTTATATGTATCAATAAATAGGAAAATCATTTCGGGATAGCCAGCATTATAATATTTATGAATACGTGGCAACCCTGCTTAAAAGTGTGACCAACGCAAAATGTTACGCAGAATTTTACAAAATAAAAAACTTGCTCTCGAAAACTTTACATTCATTTTTGGAGTTCAGTTGAGAATAGTTTCTAAAAGTTAAGTAACAAGTAATGTAAGTCATACATACTCGAAACAGAGATTTATCTTGATTGTGCCTAATCACTTCAGCTAAAAATTGAGTGAATAATCTAAAATCTTTCCCTCCAATAGTTATCTCAGTTAGATGTAATCCAGCGAATCTTTGGCGATGGAGAGTTGAGTGACGGGAGAGCGACAAGTACAATCGTTTTGTCTAAAGATTGTTATATTGACATGTGACGGAATGCTGATGATTGTCTGTGGGAATCGCTTTCAAATCTCAATCTCACTCTTTACATCATTGAGGCAAATAAAAAAAAAATGTAAGACTTATCTAAATAGATTTTAGATTGCTGCTAAAAGTACCTCTGTCTGCATAGAACATTTGCTATAATTTGCTATTTTTTATAATTTCCGGCTTGGAGATGGCCTATACTGGAGCTTAATTTCCGCTATCTTTTGTGTTGGTGTTGCAACACAAAATCTATATACTTGCCACCCTCCTGAAACCACCTTCATCTCCACAATCCCCTCCATCACTCCACACTCTCTATAATTATCAAACTCTGGTTATTGTTGTTGCCTCAATTCGATTTGGATGTCAAATCATTTTGTTTACTTGATGCGCGGCTACAATTTTTCGCCAGGAGGCCAAAAGAGATGGAGGCCAAGACGGAAGAGAAAAATAAGTAAGAAGTATAGTAGAGAAGAGGACTAAGACAGCGAGAGAGTAAAAGAGAAAGCGGTAACGGCGGGGAGAAAGAGGTATGGGGGAGAGTACAGTTTCTAGGCCAAAGCTTTCTCTCTGTAACTGGGCAAAAAAGCCGAAAGCGTATAAATGCCACCAGGCGGCAGGCAGCAGTCAGCAAGCAACATTCTGCTCCTCCATGCAGCCTTTGACAGGCAACATTCGCTTGTCCATGTCCAGTTTTCGTTGTTGCTGTTGTTGTTGTTTGGAGGCAACAACACAAAAAAATAAGAAGCTTTTTTTGGCGGTTGGCGGCATTAAGTATAGCCAACTCGCCAGAGAGACAAAGAGAGTGAGGCAAGAGCGAGAGCAAAAGTGTGGCAGAGCAGGAGAGAGAAATAGAGACAGAGTGTGAGAGAGTCAGACGAAGTGTTTTGAAATCCAATTACCAAGGCAAATTTAATTTGTTGCTTGCACTCGAGAAAAAGTTTCCCTTCTCTGAATCTGATAGGCTATGAAAATTGTTGTTTAGTCTCCGGCAATAAAGCCAGCTGGCCTGAGCACGACGCCAGGATGAGAGTGGTGGTGGCGATTTGACCGGGTGCAGTCTTAAAGTGAGGGGTCAGGTGTTCCCTGTATTTTTGTTTTTCTTTTTTTTTTTTTTTTTTGTTATTTTTTCTGCTGTTTTTGGTTGGGGTGAAGCGTAACGGTGGCTAGAGGTATCATCAAGTGGTCAGAGTGGCGGCGACCTCAAAGCAAAAAGTTTAATTTGAAAAAGGTTTTCTCTTTTTGTCTCTCTCTCTCTCGTTCTCACATTCTCATTCTCTACATCTACATCTCTAACTGTCTCTATCTATCTTGCTCGCTCCCTGTTGTTGTGTGGAAATGGTTTATTTTTATTACAAAAATTTTCATTTTTGTTTTCACGCCTTTAGGTGTTGAATTATGACTAAAGTTGTTAACAAATAAAATAAAAAACTCTAAAAAAAAGTCCTGGGTTGTGGTGAGAAATGTGTGGAGCCAGCTGCTGGTTACTTCAACTTAAAGGAATTTAGCAACTAAGAAACTCACTTAAAATTAGAGAACTAAGAGAAGATTTTTAAAAATCTTAATCATCTTAATCTTGTTTACCTACAAATATATGTATATATCATTCTTAAATCCGTCTCAATCTTTATGTTCATATCTGTCAACATCTTATTATCTGGCCTACATCTGTTTACATATCCCATATTTGAGTCCCATATCATCTTTAAGTCAATCTCCATCGATCTATCCCATTTTCATGTTTAGCTTCATATCCATCTCATCTTAATCTAAGGATTGAGATTTCAATACGAAGATAAGACTTTAAACTCATTTTCGATTTGAATATTTCTTTATCTCCTTTGGTTTATGTATAGATACATATACTAACCCCATTTTTTTTATCTGCCTAACTAATGTTTTTTTTACTATCAATCTCTTCTTTTCATCGTTTGATCTAATTTCATGTGTCTAGCTTATCTTCTTAGCTACCTTCATCTTTCGACATCCATGTGTCTATTCGTCTACATCGGTTTGTCATCTCTGAATTTGTGTGTTATGTCTATAATTATTATTTATCTCTAGCTTTATATTTGTGGCTATTCGTCCTTCATCTTTATCGTTATATTCTCATTATTTCCATCTACTTAATCGTCTTTTTCATCCCCATATTCATATCCATCTTGGTTTTCATTTTTGTGTTCACGTTCTTATCCTTTCATATCTATAAATTCGTTCATATTGGCATTCACAGCCATCTAACTAGTGGGCCAACTGGCACTACAATTTAGTCTTCTTTTTTTTTTCGTTGTGTATGTTGTGTGGTGTGTGTGTGTTGTTGGCTTTTATTGTTGTCGATTATTGTTGAGAGTATTGTATGCCCCACCACCACCATCAGCACCGCCGCCGCCAATACCACACGACCATCACACCAGCGAGCCACGTTGAGCTGCGGCAATGGCGGCATCAGCCATATTTGCTTTGCTATTTGTGTGTTTGCTTCGTTTTTTCCTTATTTTTTTCTTCTTCTTTTCTTCCTGCCCGCTTGCCTGCCTCTTTATCGCTTCTTTTTTTGCCATTTGTATTCAAGTATCGGTTACACTAGGAGAAATATGCAACTTTTTTTGGAGTTTTGCCTTTTAATATTCAACATTAAGTCACTTGATTGTTAAGTCTTTGTGTGTAGAAACTTTTTGCGGTGATTAAATTGATTCCCTTGAGCAACAAATTAAGCCTACTTGAACCTTTTTCCGATCCCCCCAGAGGAGTGACCATTTGCATGGTTGGAAGAAACCCTATTCCCGCCTTTCTCAGTGTATTTTGTATCGTTCTCCATGTATATCTATTGCCAGATGCTGCTCCTCCTGCTGCTGTTGCCATCTAATTGTTGGCAATGTGAAAACTGAGTAGTTTGTCTATAAAGCTAAAGCTAGCTACTGTCTATGTCTACGCTTCTGTCTGTGACTGTGTCTCTGTTCCCTCTGTCCATGTGTATGTGCGTGTGTTTGTTACTGATGCTGTCTCTGCAGGCAAATAACAATTGCTCCACTGACAGCAGCCGCAACTCTGACCTCTCTGGCGCGTCGTGGAAACTTGGGACATGGGACATGGGACTCCCCTTGGCGTTTTGACCAGCACGAAATGCCTCGTGCAACTTGAAACTTAACTGAGAACTGGACCCAAAACCGTTCACAGACAGACGGACTGGAGGCGGGGCGGGGCGTGGCTGACTGGGATGTACAATGGGCCATAATTTCAGAGAAAGAGATAGAAAATAAAAAAAAGGAAGAAAAAAATAGAAAAGCAAACCCGAGACTGGCCGCTTTAGCACAATGCTCTACTAAATTACAGTTAATGTTTATTTCTTTGCCAGCGCAGGAGGTCAGAAGAGAGAAGCGTAGTGGGAAGGTTGGCACGGGTGGGGTTCAATGGAATAGGGTAGCTTCAAGTGGAGTCACATCGGCTTCCCATTGCCTTGGCTTTGTTTACTTTTCTAATCTCTCTTTCTTCTTGTTGTGTCTGTCTCTCTCAAACTGGTCCTCTCTCTCTCTCTCTCTGTCTCTCTCTCTCTCTCTTTGAGTCTGTGTGTCTGTTCGTTCTGGTTTTTTTGTTGCCACTGCATTTTGATTGTATCTTTGACTGCTGCTGGATTTTAGTTTTAGCTCTTTTGTTTTATTTTGCTTCTTCCTTGAAATGCGGACAATGGTTTATTGAGTTATGGCTTGCATGCGGATATCCGCCTCTCCTATCCCTATCTCTATCTAACTTACTGACTCTCTTTCTGCCACTGCCCCTTACCGCTGTCTCAGTCTTTATCCGCCATTCGCCATACTCTATCTTCCTTTCTTTTGCTCTTTGTCTGACCGTTAAGGTGTCTCCTCGTTGCTTTTGGCTTATGCCAAACTAACTGACTATAAATTAGAAGCAACAAACAAGATTTTCCCGTGCCTCATAAATTTCATTTCAGTTCAATATAGCCAATTCCAATTCTCCACAATATATACCCTTTCTTTCTTTCGAGTCTTGTGAAACATATCGAACAGAAAGTTTATGATTATTTTAATCTTTAGATTAATTAACTGTATCACAACAAATAAATAAAGAAGTCAGTGTATGCCATTTTGAATATTTGAAAAGTCTTTTAAGTCTTTAACTGTTGCAAGGATATTTTATATTCGTTGCAGCTTTTTTTGGCATTGTTGTTGCTGCAAAATGTACTTACCCCTTGTGTCTAGTTTATTTCAGTTTAAAATTGAAAATGTTTTCATATCGAAACTTACCTGTAAAACGGATAGCATGAAAGAAAGAAAAACAGAGAAAAGAAAAATTTTTAGTTTAGTTTAGTTATTTGAATGTAATTTGAATATGTAAATATTGGTATTAATTTAAATATTTTATTAAACAAATGATGTGACATGATACGACATGATGCTTTCTCTCTCTCTCTCTACAATTCGACGACAAACCGAAATTGAACAAAAATTGCAATCCCAACCAAAAGTTATGCAAATTTAATTATCATCGAACAAATCTCTAGCTCTTTCGTCAGTTCTCGATTCTCTGACTATGAAATGCCCAAAAAAGTAGGCAATGAAATTTACTGCAAAACATTACTCATACGTAGGGGGAAAATTTTGTGTTTGAAAATTTGATTTAATTCATTTTAGATTTTTGGCATTTTGTGTTATTGCCAAATATTTTTTGTCTGTCGTCTCTGTGACATTTAATTTCAATAGGAATTAAGTAATAAACTAGAATCAAATTTAATAAGGGATTTAACTAGTTTTTCTATCAAAATGTACAAGTTTTACGATGTAAACCAAATCGTATGACCAAGTATTTGAGAGCCTTTAGTTACTATCAAGTTTAGTTACTATTTAGTTTATCAAGATACAAGTTTGCAACAACCTTTGAGTGAGCATCATTAATTTTTTATTCGTTTTCTGAATTTTGCCTTCTATTTTCATTTGCTTCGTTTGCATGAAGATTTTCGTTAAATAAAGGAAATTCGATCAGCCAATTTATTGACCGATTGTTTGCCAAGGCTACTTAACTAACAAATTCGCTGAAATTAAATGGAATTATCAATCAGTTTAAAGTGCAATTGTTTGGCAGCAGTTTTATTTTGGCTTCTGATTTCTTTTGAAATTAATTTCTAGCCATTTTTTTTTTTTTGCCATCTGCTTTTTGGCTCATTAAGAAGTTTTTCATTCGTTCTTTATTTTTGTTTTTTGTGTGTCAGAAGGGGGGCAATTCTCAATTTCCAACAACTTAATTCACCAACTTAAGAGGCTAATCTTAATTGTGTCCAACCAAAGAACCCCAAAAGGAACAATCACAACACAATTGGCATTCAAGTTTTATGCCGAGCTTCATTCCTTTCCCACTCCCACTCCCTCTAAGCCAATTTAGTTGATGACTTTTTTGAAAGCATAAAACACCTCTGAAAAGCGAGAGGCAGGCACGCACACACATACAGCAGAGGAGGGGATGGGAAAAATGTGTAAAAATGTAGTTGTAACATTTAATTATATTCATATCTTTAGCTTACAAGTAATCCGAAAGAGACACCCACAGAGTGAGCGGAGAGAGTGTGAGAGAGAGGGAGAGAGAGCGGAGGTGAATGGGAATAAAGAAGTGAGGTGGGAGAAACTGCAAACTGTGCGAAAAAGTGTGTACAACGGAGCGAAAATGCTGAACACATGCCAATTACCAGGGCCAACACACAAAAAATGTGCCGAGGTGCCAAAATGAGGCCTGAACAAGAAGCAGCACCAGCAGTAGCAGCGGCTACAAGAAGAAGAAGAACGAGATGAAGGTGGTAACAGCCAGCCAGCCCCCTTCGCTCGCACTCGCACTCGCACTTCCACTTCCCACTCACATAGCGGCAGTTTTAAGGTCGCGAATACCAAACGACATTTTACATTTACATACAAATGTATAAAAAGGAACAGCAACAGAAAGAAGAGGAGAGGGCAATGGGAAAATCCTTCATTTTTTTGCTTTTCTGTTGGGTGCGCTCATGTGAGTCCAGAGGCTGAGAAGTGGGAGGGGGCAGAGGCATCCATTTCCCTTTTGCCGTTTTTGCTTCTTCTTCTTCTTTTTTTCCTTGGAACATTTTATTATTTTTTATGAGCCAAGGTATAATCTTTTGACAGAGGGAACAAGCAACGCCAACGAAACGAAACGACATCGTTTGCCATTTCTGTTTTTCCCTTTTTTCCCCCAACCCTCTCTTTCACTCGTGTTTTTGCTTTCACATTTCCCCACACGTTTCTTTGCTTTTTCCTGTGATCTGGGAGGCTGGCCAGGCAGGAAGGAAGAAATCAAGCAAGAGCAGCAGCCTCCAAGAAACAACCTCAGTAACTTGATTTTCACCTGTGAAAAATCTTGTGTGTGATATGCAAAAAAAAAAAAAAAAAAAACACAACAACAGCAACAAGAGAAACGAACCAAGTGTACGAAATTGAGTGGTTACAATTGTTTGTCATTGATGTTGAAACATTTTATACCTTCTCTCTATATGATTTTCATCTCTGATTTTCCCCTGCACACACTTTCGCTTTATTGTTTTCATACGGATGTGAAGAGGTCTATTAAGGGGACTTCAAATTGTGAGAATAACGACCTTACAATCAAGATGCCGCACGAACTTTAACGTCTGTCCAAAAGAATGGTAATTCTGTCTGGTTACGCCCAACTTAAGGTCTGGGTATATCTTTAGTTAGCATTTATTCTTAGTTTATCTATCAGTTTGCTGATTAAACCTTACATTTGCCGGCTTCTACTTGTCCTACGGTATCTTGGTGTCGTCACTTCTAACCGTTTTACACACACACACGATGCTCTCCTTCTTTTCTTTTTAGTTAAGTGCTCCCTGTCGTCGCCGTTGCGTCGTTGTCGTTGTCGTTCTCATCGTCATCGTCGTCGTGCAATTGAAATGAGTTCTCTTGGTTTTCATTTCATTTTCGTTTCTTTGGTAAAGACTTTATTATATTTGTATAATTTGTAAAAGGTATGGCATTAAGGCAGAATTGACTTGGCAACTCCTCCACCTACCAACCAACCATCAAACCAAACCAACCAGCCAGTCAACCAACCGACTCTGTCTTCAGTCTGCTCTTGAAGTGTTTAAGTTATTTTCCCTCGAAAGTTTTGTCGGCTGCCTGCTGCCGTTGCTGCTGCTTCGCTACTTCTCTACTTAAGCAGAAGTCTTGTGAGTAAGTGAAAAGTTGTGTAAGTATTTAAAAAGAAAAGCAACAAATCCCTTACAAGAGGCCTTGGAGTGGTTCCAGAACATCCAACCATCAACAAACGTAACAGCAACAACCAAATTGTTGGCCATCAATACGAAAATAAAAAAAACAAAATAATTCATAATTCACAATTTTGTATCTCTAGAAAAAAACCCAAATTTTTTAAAAATGTTAAATTAATTACGAAATTTTTTGTATTCAAAAAGATTTAAAGTTTATGATTAGGTTCAGTCATTAGTCCGACCTACTAGTGCATTTCTTAAAGTGCATTTGAGTTTATAAAGCAAAATGAATTTTCATTAGTTTCGATAACAACCATTAAACAATGGACTCAATTTTTGTAAATTTTCATGAAGATTTTGAACAACTTTTTTATCACTTGATACACAAATCAAGACTTCGTCCCTCTAAAGTTAAAGCCTCGCCCAAGTTGAATTTGATTTTATGAGTTGAACTAAGCTTCATTAAAGTCTTAGAGTTAGGCCATTTGTTAAGTGAATCTTTTACCCAGCTAATCAATTTAGTAGTTGGCTGTTTGAATTTCAGGGCTTTTCCCACAATGCACTGTGAATGCAGTTTCCCTGCCAATAATGCCAAAATGAAATGCAGCAGCAGTAGCCCTGACAGATTTGCAGTTAGTTAGCAGAGGGCAAGCGATGAAATGGAAAACTTTCCCATTACATCTGATGCTTATCTGCTGCAAAAAAAAAAAAAAAAAAAAACGAGAAAAAAACAACAGAAACAACACTGACATCAGACCATTATTGAGATATCGATGAACTTTTTACAAACTTTCTTTTTTCTCATTTTCATTTTCGTGAATTTTTTTGTTGCTTTTTTCGTAGTAGTTTTTGTCCGTTTTGAAAATACCCTCTTTCATAGCCATGGCTTAAAATGCATTTGGCAATGCGCTTAGAATTCCATAAGCCTGCCGCAAGGGTCACTCCACACTCAGATATCCAATCACCTACACATTCATAGACGCCACGGGGTCAAAAGAGATGAGAGAAGAGGGCCAAGAAAATGGTCAGAGGAAGAGACGAATGAGAACTTTTCATCAGAGCCAAGTGATGACCGCAAAGAGTCCAACATCGAATGGATCTGGGGTGTTACATACGAATGTCATTTTGGCCAAAAAAGAATTATCGAAAAGTGAATCGAGTGCTTTTGCTTCACTCCTACTCTTAGCCCTTTCACATACATTGACAGCTTTAGAGTCAAGGCTTTTAGTATTTCATAATGCCCAAAAAAAAGTAGGATGAAAAGGATAAAAAAAAATAAAACTGAAACTGAAGCCAAAGTTGCAAGCCAGAAAATACGTGTAATACAGACTCTCTCGCTCACTCTAGTTCAATTTTTTCTAGTTTTGGTCCGAAGAAAAACTGTTATTTTTGTGTCAAATACTTTTGGCCAACTGTCCATGTCCAACTTTCGCTGACAGGGCACAAACCCACACTCTCCCTTGCACCCCCTTTGGTCACTCCTCTGTCAGTGCCTCAAACCTTAATGCACTCGCTGCAAATTAATATTGCACTTTTTGCCACACGACCAGCCAGCCACCGCCGCATCTCGTTGCCACCATCAACGACCTGCCCCTTCCGCATGTTCTTTCCTTCTACATTTTCTCAGACAAGAAAACTTTTTGCTTGAGTAATACAAAAATTAGTTTCTTCACTTATTGAAATGTCACTGCAAAAAAAAAAAAAAAAAACGGGGGTGGACCATCGTGGGGCATAGGGGAAAGAAATGGAGGATAGGGCAGGGCAGGCCAAATTGTAATTTCCACGTCTGCTCAGCTCACGATTTTTCTCATTTTCTTTCTACGTTTTTCTTTTTGTATTTTGCTGCTGCGTCAATTTGCTTGAAATGTTCAACGGTGCCAAATGATTTAGCATCCTCGAGGACAACAAAAAAGAAGCAAAATGTAAGGATAAAAAAATAAGAGGAATGGAAAAGTTTTTTAGCTTTTGTTTTCTTCGTACCTACTACCTGAGGGCAGCCTCAGCTGTTCTCTGAACATTTCCCATCAATTTGCTTTTAATGAAAGGTGCGAAAATGAAAATTAAACAAATTAAAAAAAAAAAAAAACCAAGACAGGAAGAATGAAACCAATGTCGTAAAAGAAGACAACGCAACAACCTGGAGATACTCTATTCAAGTCAGATGTTCGAAAAAGAAAGCAAAGTCCCATCCAACTTATTCTTTTTTAAATCAGCTTATAGCGAACATAGTGTTCATTTTCCTAGACACTATAAACCACAATTTGAGAAAATATTAGCTCTATTTTTAGATTATTTCATTCTCTTAGACTTACAATTCAAAATTATTGACTACTTCCAACAAGATCTAGGACTTTATTGCAATCTCAATGCCTAAAATTCATATACTTACGGCTGTTAGCGTTAAAGTTCTTTTGCATACTGTGTACATGGCTTATATGATTCGACTTTTTTCTCTATTATGTTACCTTCTGTGGTTATAGGGTATGAGCAAAAAAAGAGTGGTGGGGGGGAACGCTCTCATCTCTGATAAGAACATAAAGCTAATGAGCACAACACTTCCAAGACCAAACAAGAAAATTTACCCAAAAAAAAAAAAAAAAAAAAGGTCAACAAAGTGGCTTATGTCTTTACCAAACAAACTTCTTATCTAATTGGGTCCTTTGCTGTTTCGCGACGACATTCAACCACACACACGCACACCCCGCGAGTGGCATAAATTAATGTCCTTTTTGGTACATATTTTTTGTTGCCCATTTTAAATCGCCTTTTTTCGGTAATTAATCAATTTGATTGATCATTTTGAGGCGACAAACCTCTCTTGGGGGTACGAGTACTGACTGCTATGTGAAAAATGACAAATAAAATGGAATATTTGTTCGCCGCCGTTTTTGTTTTTGTTGCTTTTCTGTTTGTATTCATATTATTAACATTTTAAATAACTTTTAAATTATGCTAGCTCATTAAGCCAAATTATGAATTGTTCGAATCAATCGTGCTAAATGAAAGGCAAAGGCGTCAAAATGAAAACGATGCGCAAACCCTTTCAAAATTCAACAGAGAAAAAACTTTTCCCTTACATTTCATCGTTTTTTTACGCTCTTTTTTTTCTCTTCTGTATGGTTGTCAAAAGTTTTTTTTTCCCGTGGAATACTTAAGTAGATGTGACAGTTTAGTCAATATTATCAAGAAAAGTTATTGGTGAAAATTGAAAGGAGGGTAAAAAAGACATAAAGAGAAAGGAACATGTCAAAACTTCATCTAACTGATTTCACTGACTTTGCCAAAACGAATAAGCCCAAAAAAAAAATTGATCAAATTTTCAAATTATGCATGTACTTTGTGGGTTCTGAAGCCATCAGAGTGATTAAATAAGGTTCATAAAATAAAATGTTATATGGTGTTTAGATCTCTCAAACCTTATCTATAGGTATATATTGACTAATTTGGCTTCGTTATAGTTCTTGCTGAAGCGTTTAAGAAATATTCTTTGATTCAACTTTTAAATAACAAACATTTATAATGTTTGCTAATTTTGCATATTAATTGTGTATTCTCATTTTAGCAGTCCAACATCTAACTACGCCGAATCGTTTGCTATATTTATGCGAATGTAAGAAAAATTGATATTTGCGCTGAATTTGATCTGCAGGATTTGTAAATACCTAAAGAGAAACCTTTAAATTTTTTCCATTTACTTGTTTCTACCAGATTTGAAAGAGGATATAAAGCTTGCCTTTAATATTTAACAATAAGGTGAAGAGTTCAATATCTAAATAATACTTTCATAGCGCCTAAAGGTATGCCCTAAAGGTGGTCTTCGCTGTTGTAGGCTTTACCAACTTTTTTCGTTTCATTTAGTTGCTGCAATTCCCAACCGGAGTTCTTTAGCAAAGTCTGCTGATGATAGAACTTGGTACTTCTTGAAATAGCTATACAGACAACCTGCTCACCGTTTTGTGTTGCCTATAAATAATAAAGTCTGAACTAGCTTTTGAAACCTTTTTTTTTGGTGGTAAGATGACGAATTTATTCAAAATGTGTTGTTTTCAAAAAAGAAGTATGACTGTAGGAGAGATCTTAGCAGAAACAACTTCTTTGTGATCCTTAAACTTAGTCTATAGATTTGGATATGGTTCCAACATTACTCTTTTGAAAAAGGGATGCATTAGGGAAACCCTTTGCATTTATATATGTTTGTATTAGCCCAATGACAAAGGACTTCAGCCACCTGCCTTCTCTTGTGTTGATTGGCGGTAAGTTTGAACATTTTTTCCGGTTTTTTTTTAACGGAAATCTGTCATCTGTTGATAGTTTAAAAAAAACCAAAATAATAATTGCCTAATAAACCTATTCAAGATAAATATATAATTGCAGAAAAGCTTTAGAAAAACACACCAAAAGGGTACAAGAATTTACAATTAAAAGGTCAATTCACTTCATCAATTTTAACAAGAGAATGTCATTACATTGGCCAAAAGGAAAACGAGCGAGAGCAAGAGAAACGAGCCGAGGTGTGAGAGGAAGAAAGTGAGAGAGAGAAAGTTTGAGAGAGAGAGGCAGGAGACGAGGAATGTGTGGGCTTAACAGTAGCTCTTGCCACATCCTGTGGACAGCGTAAAGCTTTTAAATCCAGCCTTCCCACAGATGCCAATGCTGTCGTCGCCGCAGAGGCCGCCATTTGTCGTGACATTCACTTAACAGTTTAAAAGCTTTTTTTCACCGGGCAGAGTAAAAGCTTTCAACAGAGCCAGAGTCATGTTAAAATACCGTCGCCTTGTGGTCGACAGGCGATTTACATTATTTATAGAGGGGGCTAGCAGCAGGCAGGCAAACGGACGAAAGAGGAAAAAGAGCAGAGTACACTCGTTAGCTGAGTGTTTATTTAGTACAGTAAAGATTTACTATGGCAAACTGTTGGAGGATTAATACAATGGAAATGGATATAGCTGGGCAGTGATAGAAAGAGAGAGAGAGAGAGAGAAATGGGAGTGGGAGTAAGAGACGGCAGAGTTGTTGTACATAATGTGACTGGTAATTGTGTGATACTTTAGTCAATAAAAGCCATAGAAAAGACCGGCAAAAAAGTGGTCTACTACCACACACAGACACACACACGTAGCACGCATATACGGCTCTTAAGCTTATCAAAACACAACACACAGTGACATACAAGACCCATTCAAACACGTGCCCAAACAAGCACAAACACGCACATAACGTGCAAATGTGTGGTGAGTACGTGAAATTGGGTACGCCGCGGATGCGGGTGCGGTGCGGGTGGACGAACGGAACAAAAGAGAAAAACGTGATTCTAATCGCATTTGTCCAACGACTTGGCACTTTGCTGTTGTTGTTGTTGTTATTATTGTTGTTGCTGGTGCCGAGGTTTTCTTTATTATTGTTATTCTGGACATTGGGATTTAGCCTAATTGAAATCGCCTTTTCCTACCATAGATGAGAAGGAGGATGAGCATGACGACGACGACGACGACTACGACTACGGCGATGATGATGATGAGGATGAGGATGACGATGAGAAGAATAATGATGATGACAATGAGAGAGTAGGCTTAATCGTAGCTTGACCCACTGTGATTTGTGCATTTGCTTACATTGCTTTTGGTCTTCTTTTTTTCGCTTTTAGCCTGGTTACTTTTTGGCTTACGATGTTATTTATTTATTTATTATTGTTGCTTATTGTCGTCGTAAAGTTAGTCTATATATATTGTTTTATTTTTTTGTTGTTTTTGACTAGAACACGTTGGCGCTGCTGCTGCTTTCGGTAATAATCAAATTCGTATATAAACAGTAATTTTTCACACACACTCAAACACACACACATGCACACGTACGCATGCTAACATTGCATTGCATACTTTTCAGCGAGCGCGAAATAGACAAGAAGAGAGAGCGAGAGCTAACGCTCAAGCAGAGAAAGAAAAAGAGTGAGAGAGAGAGTTGGTAAGCGAATAAGAGCAAGCGAGACAGCAAATTGCAGTTACTGCAGCTGCTGCTGTTTCTGTTTCTGGTCGTTGTTGAATATTCCTATTTTCCTTGCCTTTCCTTTGCTTTCTCCACTTTTTTTCGTTCTTTTCTTTAAATAACACTAAAAAAAAAAAGAGAAACTTTCGTTTATACACAATTTTCAGGGATTGTGAACTGATTTTGCAGGTTTCTTTTTGTTGTTTAAGGCAAATATTTTGTGTGTGGATTTCCTTTTTTTAAATGAACTTTTGTTTTCGATTGTTGTTCCATTTGTTGTTGGGTTTTTTTTTTTATTTATTTATTATTTGTTAAACAACCGCACACACACACACACACATGCGTAAATTTTTTAGTTGATTATGAAAAATTTTTGTAGCGCAACACTATAGCAAAACAGCAGCAGCGCGCAATGACAGTCGGTCCCAACGTCAACAGCAGCAGCAGCAGCAGAAACCGTCGTAGCAGCAGGAGCAGCGGCAGCAGCACCAGCAAAAGCAGCAGCTAGAGGTACGAAGATAGAGAACCAACGAAGCTGTAAGCAATTGGAAAGCTTTACTCTGGAAGCTGCTGCGAAAGCTAACCCAAAGCTAAGCCCAAGCCCCCGACCGAGAAGAGCGTAAGCCAGAGCAAGAGAGTAGGGAAGAGAGAGCGCATGCGCCGCTTAAGACATGCTGGAAAAGGAGGTTATGGAGAGAGAGAGAGAGAGAGAGCGAGCGAGCGAGAGAGAGTGAGTATGGAGAAAGGATATTTTTGTCGAATTATGTGTCAGTGTAACAATGGAAGAGTAGACAATTGCAAGCAGCCAAATGATGTGTTACAAGCTTACAAAATGGCGCGGTTGGGGGCAAGAGGAGGAGACAGGCCAACACTTATGAGCGAAACTGGGTAGCGCGTCTGCTTGGCTGGGAGTTTTTAGATGAAAGCGGAAGCCTAATTAGTGTCAAGGCGAAACATTTTTTGGGCTTTCAAATTGGCAAGTTGGCAATTAATTTTCATATAGCGACACATGTGTGGGTGTGTGGGTGTGTGGGTGTGTGTGTGTGTGTGTGTGTGTGTGGGTTTAAGCCACGCCCTCCAACTAAAGCCGGCTTTGGCATTATATTTAGGGAGTTACAAATATACACGAAATTGTTGGCAAAAGTCTCTTTGTATTGGTGTGTGTGTGTGTGTTAGTTTGTTTTTAATCAACATAAACTGGGTCAGCCTTTCGTCGAGAGTTCTTTTGCCACAGCTAGTAGAGATGAGACGGTAGGGGAGGATGGTAGATGATGATGTTGATGGCAAAGCTAGGGGGCAGCAAAGAGGAAGGCCTAAAAATATCATTTATGCCAAATGCCGTAGTTGACTTTCCCTCCACTTTTTTTTTGGATTTCTTTTTGTTATATATATATGTACATATATATATAAGTACTATATAAAATGTATATATGTACGTATGAATGCTGTATGAGTGAATAACAGAGACTGTAACAGATGTATGGGAACAGCCAACATTTGCTGTTAAGCTTTTCAACAAACGGGCGGGCAGGTAGAGTTCTCTTCTAACTGGTTGACCCAGTTGCCAGAATGCCTCTATAAATAGCACAACATAGTGTTACAGAAGGGTAGGTCCAAAACCAAAACCAAAAAAAAAAAAAAATACAAAAATGAAAGGAAAGACTCTTTGCTTCTCTCCAATTCGGCAGAAAGAAATGGGAAATGGGGGTTGAGCGATGCTGGCACTGCCGCTGCTGCTGCTTCTGGATGATGGATGCTTTTTGGACATTTTAATGGTCACATTTGCCCAAAAAGAGAAATATGTCTTTGTTCAATATACGCAAAATTCCAGTTAGAAAATATTGACAAATCGTTATATATTTATGGAATGATTACTTTGTAGTCCTTAAATATTTAATAGTTTACTTTTGCCAGAGTTCATATGAAATATTGAATAATAGAGATTACTTTGATCTCGTTATGAAAATTTGTTGAAAGATTTTTAAACGATTTAGTAAGCTTTTTATATTACACATAGCTAATCGAATTATTTCATACTATTTATTCTGTGTAGTGTGCTTTTAGGCTAATGTTAAAATCTACAATTATTATCATTTACTCGTTGGATCTAGGATCTGCATTTATAAGATATTTTCAATTTAGATAACATGGAGAATTTCGATCTACCATTATTAGCGATTTTATTTGTTAACGCTTCTGTATTCAGAGATTTATTCTAAAGTTTTCGATTAAGATTAGAATATTCCGTAAACGAATGCGAAGATATTCTATGTGAAGTAAAAACTTTTCAAGTCTGGGTCCTATAATTATTACGCAAACTTGTTCCTTTTAATGATCTTTGTTCCTTAGTATTTAGTCTCCGAAATATCTATGGTAAGTGGAGATTCTAGGGGCCCATCATGAACTAAAGTGATCTGTAAATATTTAGGCTCCTCTACTTATTAGACTTTGCATTACTGACTTGAACGTATATGAAAACGGACAAAGTTCCTGACTTTTGGTCAATTTGATGATGATTTCGAATGAAATTATATAAACAAAGGGCATAGGCTTATTCAAAATTCTGACTTACCTCTGACGAAGTGAGATAACACATGCGCGAATCAGTGCTCTCAATGGAGGCCTGTTGTACAATTCCATAACGCGAATCACGATCACTTAAATACTCCGAACGCAGGCTATCCTGACGTATAAACTCAGCACTGCCAAAAGAGACAAAGGCCATCAATGACGAAAATTATTTGGTATTTAAATTTCAGTATTCGACATACCGTTGCTCTAGTGAATCAGCTCGAGCACTCTTGTAGCCCGAATCATTTAGGCTGCTATCCTGACGCAACGAGGGCAACGAATCCCAGGGCGAACGTTTGTGCCCAGAGCCTGGGACTTGTTGGGTCATCATGCCATGACCGGAACCAGAACCAATAGTAGAGCTACCCGAACGCCAACCATCCGAATGACGGAACCATTGAGCGCGCGCCGATTCCCCAATGCAAGAGGCGCAACGTGAATTCGAAAAACTGTAAGAAACAAGTCAAATTATCGCAAAGTTTCTAAAGATAAAGTATCAATGATAGATCAAAATACCTAGCATTGTGATCCGATAGATAACCACGATCTCTTTCACGTTCACGCTCACGTATCAATTCATTTCGATCACTATAGTAGCCATCGCGATCACGATCACGTTCCTTATCCCTGATTGTTGACAAGGGTCGATGTGGTGGCAAAGGTAAAGTTGACGATTTCGCATTGGCTAAAAAAAATCAATCAATTAATTAGTAAATTTCAAAATGTACCTAACATGTTAAACTAATGGTAAGCTAACAGCTTATAAACTGATAGATAAAAACATGAAAAACAAGATATACGATAAAAACATTAAGATAGTTGCGTGCATTCATTTTTGAAATGGAACTACTTACGCCTACGTAGTGGATATGGACTGCGCTGTGTTGATCCTGGTAGGCTTTCAGCGAATTCTGATGATATTTGTTGTTGTTCGTGGTGGTTGTGGTTTAGTAGTAGTAGTTGTTGTTGTTGTTGTTGTTGTAGTGGTGATATATGTCAGTGGTGGAGAGCATTTTGATTTTGTGATATATATATTTTTGATTTGTGGATTTTATGATTTTTAGCATATATATTATATATTTGAATTGAAATTGTTTCTTGCGTTTTACATTAAAATATTAATAGAAATGTTAATGCATATGATTCGTTTTTGCAAACAAAATTGTTTTGAAAGTTTTTTTTTTATATATATGAATATAGGAAATAAATGTTGAACGATATATTATATAGGGTAAGCAGAATATTTAAGCAGGACTTTAAGCTAAATAGAAGAAGGAGAAGCCTATTTGGAACCTCTAAGAAACAGCATGAAGTTTTTTTTATTTTCAAAAAAAGTATAATGCATAATATAAAATATTTAGAAAGATGAGGAGATATTCAAAAAGTAATTGATAAAAATAAAAATATAATAAGAAATTGTGTCAATCCTTTAATTTGCCATGTGAATCATATCAAGAATTAAGATTTAACTTTCTATAAACTGAACTTTTAGGACTTGAGGGAAAATTGTGCCCAAAAAATGATCCTAAAAGTAGTCAATACACTAACTGAAAAATATAAGTTATTGAGACTCAATTAATTGGGCTTAAAAATCAATAAAATAGTTTTGAAGAGTTCAATTAATAAACTAATTGCAGAAGAAAAACATTATATTTTGAAATATTCTGTGGTTAAAAATAATCCTCGAAGCAAATTTTATTTATGGGGCATTAGTTGAAAACGATGAATATTTTTTCAGCCTATAGCATACTTTAGGGGTCAAAGTTCTCCTCCCTTTTTCGAGCCATTGGTCGCCTCAAAATGAAATTCAATTTGAAATGAATAACCGAAAAGCTTAAAATATTATAATTCCCTCTGCTCTCTATGCGTTTTATTATGATTTTTTTTGCAGCTTAAAATCCTTTGAATTCTTTTGCTATCTCTTTTGGCACACACATTGCCGGCTAAGCACACACACACACACACACCCATTCTCAGGCTAGTGTGCTGTGTAATCAGATTATCACCCACTGGAATATCCACACGTTGTGTGAACAATTCGCTGACTTGATTAATTCCAACCGAAATTGACAAGTTGAAATAAAGCTAATTAAAAATTCGATTAGGTGGACGAAAGAGAATGAATTAACTAAAAAAACAACGAAAATTAAACGAAAAACGTTCCGCTAGTGGGTGGTAGGCACAACAACAACTAGAACGAAATTTCTTTTTTGTTTTTATTTTGTTGTTCAGAGTGAGGGAAGGTTTATTACTTTCGACAAAAAAAAGGAGGAGGGGGGAAAAGTTTTGAAAAATCGCTAACGAAACCAAACCAAAAAAGCAAAAACCAAAAACCAAATTGAGGAAACTCACCCAAATTTTCCATGCTCTGCGATAGAAGTGCCTCAAATGTATGCAAACTATAGGATTCGGCATCCATGCCCTTGGCCAGAGTGTTTCTAAGATGCATTTCATATTCGAGCAGCAGTCGGGATGTTGGACTTCCTGGTGTTGGTGTTACATTCGGTGCCTGCCCATGATGATGCTGATGGCGAGATCGTGGCTGTGGCTGCTGTTGTTGCTGTTGCTGCTGCTGTTGTTGCTGTCCGGGACCAGATTGCTGTTGTCCCCCACCATAGGATTGATCCTGATCGGAATTACCATTGCTGGAGCTTGGTGTTGTGGCATAACATTGATTATCAAACATGACATTATCCGAGGGCGGTGAACCCTCAATGCAGCTACGCTCACGCTCCAACTCCAAGTAGAGATTCCGTGGCGGATAACCGCGACCAATTTCATGAGAAGATCTACACAATCAACAAGACGAACGGCAAAACAATCAGAATAAATAAATGAAGAAAGCAATTCGTTTTTGATTAGCCCACCTTGATCCAGAGAATCGCGACGACTGACTACTGGCACGACCCATTGTATTGTTATTCATGACGTGATGTCCACCGCCGACGCCGGCTACGCCCATGCCGCCCATCATGCCACCGCCAGCACCCATCATGCCACCACCATGTTGATGCATCATGTGCTGTGGCCCCAAAGTCTGGGCTGCATTCGCATTATAATAGTTGTAACGTCGTCGCCCCATCTCGGGTGAGGTAACCGGGCTCTCGGTGCTGGGCATCGGTTTTAACATGCGTTTCAATGTGCTAGTGTCGACATTCATGTCCTCGGTGCTCTTCGTTTTGCGGCGTGTATTATTGTTGATTACGTTGTGCTGGTGCATGTCGTGCGAGTGCGCATCGCGTGTCTAACCGAGAGTACAAGAGAGCATGGAGACAAACAGACAGAGAGTGAGAGAGAGAGAGAGAAAAAGTGTCATGAGCCAACAGACACACATAGAGAGAGAAAGAGTAATTAGTCTGTGTATGTTTTCAATGTGTGTGTGTGTGTGTGTGTGCGGGTGAGTTCCTTTACCCTTTGCAAATATTGTAGTTTCAATTAAATCAAGTTTACACATTTACTATACTAACTATATATGTATGTATAACTAACCATATCATCGCCAAAGTCCTTAGTGCGTGTGCCAGTTGATTTCGAGGAGGAGGATGTACAAGTGCCTACACTCTGATGCAAACCGCCACCAACTTGTGTGCCTTCGTTTTTCGATAGATCCATATCCATTTGACAAGTGCCAGGATCATCGCTCCCCACCTGTGAGCCCACATGATTCTGTGAGCACATATCGGATCCACTGCCGACGCCAGTTACAATGACGCCAGGTGTATTTGTATTCACACCGGCATTTGAGACACCCATTGAACCATCTGGTCCCTGTCCTTTCATTTGGCGTTGCAAAGTGTCTATAAAGTGTGTGTGTGTGTGTGTGTGAAAGGAAGAAAAGATTTCAAGATTTCAATTTGTTATAAAAGTGATAATGTAATACTGTGTGTGTGTGTGTGCGTGTGCGTGTGTGTGTGTGTGTGTCACTCACCACCGCCTTGACCTATTGGACCCACACCTGGGGCTACATTATCGTATAGTGAAGTGCTGCTGACGGCACTAACAACTTTTCCTTGTTGTTGGAGCTGCTGTTGTTGTTGTTGTTGTTGCTGTTGCTGCTGCTGTTGACCGCCGTCGACATCGGTGATTCTGTGAGAGCCGACATTACGCGGCAAAGTGGATGAACCTGCAATGAATATGATGACGATGAGTTTGATGGGGGCGAGGCGCGGTGGACGTATTTTTTTCTTTCTTCTCATTCAGTTTGTTGGATATTTATTTATTTTGGTTTTGGTTGTGGTTGGGTTTTGGTGGGGTTTTTTTGGGTGGGGGGTTTAACCTAATGTTGCTAAAGCTCTGTATTTGTTGCATTTGTAATATATATCTAAATATATTTAATTTTATTATTTTTTTTAGAGAAAAAGTGAACTTAAAAATAATAACAAGACCAACGTAAAACGTAGGGAAGTAACCGAGTTTCGTTTTTTTTGGCATTTATTTGTGATTTATATATATGTATTTTTGTTTTTGTTCTCACCTCTAACACGTGGATCGGTTCTCAGGCGCGCATATTGCTCGGCGGACATGCAGGTGCACTGGGGCTCTTGGCGTACGCGCGACGGCGATGCCGGTGTACTTAGCGGCTTTCGTTTGGCCTTCACTTTGCCGCCGCCGCTTTTACCACCGCCGCCACCACCACCACCACCGGGTGGATCCAATTTCAGGGAATACGACGACGAGGCCTTTCGTGAAAATTTGAAAGAAGGCGACTGTAAAACGTCGCACTATCATTAGGTTAGTTGATTGGGATAACAAGGTACAAGGTGTGCGGTTCTCTCTTTCTATTCTCTCCTCTCTTTCTCTAATTCTTTTGTCTCCTGTCTCTCCTGCCTCTTGTTTCTCTTCTATACATACATATATATATATATATATATATATACAGTCGAATATATATATGTACCTATATATATATATATCTATTATTTAGAATGCCCAATGCAAGGAGCCTAGGCGAAAATATTCAAGTACTTTTCTTTTGCCTTTGTGTAAGATGTTTTTCTATTTTCTATTAAGGAGAATATATATATGTACCTATATATATATATATAGAGTATGTAGTGCAATTTGTGACAGAAGTGCGCTTTAAAAAGGAAGAAAGCCTTGGTTTTTGTTTGTCTTTAAATTGGTTGTACAATAGTTTTAAATAGTAGGATAATAGTTTACGTATAGAGTTGTTTTTGTTTGTTTGTTTCTAAGAAGAATTTTACACTTATGCAATTAAACAATACAACAAGTAGCTTCAGGAGTTTGCCTTATATATATACATACACACACATACACATATACATGTACATATAGTAGGGAGAATATATTGTGAAAATAGGATATATGTATGTTTATTTGCTTTTTGACAAGCTAGCGCTTTGCGCCAATCTATAAGTATATATATATATATATATATAGTTTTTAGGTAATAGTAGCAGTAATAGGTTACTTTTTGATTCGTATCTGATTTGATTTCATTGGCTGTTTCGTTGAATTTGTCACGAAACACATTTAATCATTGTTTATTGTAAGCCTTTGTGTGCGCTATGTTATTGTAGTTCTTGTATTTGTTCTTGTTGTTGTTATTCGGGCGTTTTGGAAACCTTTTTTACAAGAATATTACTAAATTCTCTGATAAATCTATTCAATATATATATATGTATGATTTTCGCTCATTTTCGTTTTGTTGTTGTTGTTACTTGTTGATCTTTTTCTTTGTTTCTTGTTCTTTTTTGAAAGTTCTCATCAAATTTTTTTGGTAAAAAAAACCGCCCACTGGGTTTAGGATTGGATTTTGGGAACTCTATATAGACATATGTATATAGTTTGCTTTTGGGATATTTGGGTATATTGGGGTTTCTAGGATTTTTAGGGCTCATCATCGTTGACGGTTTGTAGGGGATAGGTAACGGTATTGTAGTACAGGATACGTGCGATTGTTTTAAAGCGTTTGGCGTTTTTCTTTTGCATTTCATCATTATAAACATATATATATATATACATATATACATATATATATATTGGTAGGAAACATCCATCATATCAATCAATCAGTGAATCAATCATTTAATCAATATACAATTGAAAATTGCCATAAAAGAAATAATTTTTGTTTTGTTTTTAGGTTTTTGTTTTCGATTTGTTTTGTTCATACAAAATGCAAAAGGAAATATAAAAAGAGTTTTTTTTTGTTTTTTGTTTTTTGTTATACATAGAAAAAGTAAGTTAAATAAAATAAGTTTTATTTTTTGTTAGGGTTAAAGGGGGACAGTTAGATTTCATTTAGTTTAGAAAGATAGAGATAAAGTCGTGTGTTATTTTGTTAAGTTTTTTGTGTTTTTTTTTTTTTAATTTAATTTTTTTTTCAAATTTTTACAGATTTTTTTTTTGTATTGGATCAAATGAAATGCATTTTAGAAATGAAACATTATTATTATTATTATTAATTTTTTGTTGTTGTTGTTTTTGAAACGAATTTTTGAATTTGTTGTCGTGTTTCGAGAATGATTTCGAAAAATGATTTAGAAGAGAGAAAAAGAAATGAAAGTATATATAATATAAATACATTTAACAAATTTTAGTGGGTTGTGTGCGGGTGTCTTTGTCTCTGTGTGTGTGTGTTTCTCTGTATATGTATTCTGTGTGTGTGTGTGTGTGTGTTTTGGTCCTAGCTTTACATTGGAATGAAGTTTGTATTCTCTTTTAGTTAGATAGAGTTGTTTGATTCAGATATATAGAGAGTCAGCGTAGGTGAGCGAGCGTGGGTCATAGGAGGAGAATTTGTAGGAGATTTTGAATATAGGTGAAGGCACACATATAGAGTGAAAGGAAATAGAAATAGACAACACTTAGAGACTCTGTTAGTGATAGAGAGGTGATCATGCCCATCGAAGGGATAAACAGAGATATAGAGAGATCTACACTAATAAGAATAATAATAATAACAATAATAATAATAATAACAATAATAGATGATGAAATTTGTTGTTCTTGCACTTTTGATTCTGAAGTTGCCTCGGGTTTCTGCATTTGGTTGTTGTTTTTTCTTTTGACGGGGGGAGGTAGTGAGAACAACATTTATATATATAAATATATATATATGGAATCAAAATAAAATAAGAAACATAGGTAATCTATATGTAGGTAATGTACGTAATGCATGTATTTTAAATCGAAAAGAGAGCAAGTCATGAAGCGATACTAACGTATTTTTTTACAATGTAAGATACCTGCAACAAAATGAGGCGCAAAAAGTAAGAAGAAAGAAAAACAAAAACGATTCATTAGACGGCTAGTCCAAGATAGTTTTTTTTTTTTTTTTTTGGTTTTTGTTGTGGAATTTAAATGTATATTTCTTCTTTTATTATTGTATTCTTGAGAAGAATGGCGAGTGGCGAGTAGCGAGTGTTTTACTAACGAGTATGCAAATGTACGTTTTGTGTGTATGTTATCTGTCTGTGGCGAGTACACGATTCGATCTTTTGTTTATGTATCTGCGTTTGATTAAACTTTCTTAATCATAGTAACTTTAAAATAAATATTAGACAAGTAGAAAGTTATGCTTAACGGTAAGTCTTTACAGGACTATCAATCATTATGATATAAATATATAGAGAAAAAAGCCAAAAATAATCCAAGGTAATCATTAGGAATCAAGGATTCGCCTTTAGAAAGTAGTCCTACTTGTGCGGATCCTTCACAAGAAGATTAATGCGGTTTTTTGGA
>JAECWI010000506.1:6640000-6682500 GCA_018150345.1 Drosophila equinoxialis | reverse complement strand
TTGCTACTGTGTGTTTAAAATATAAATGAATGCTTATTTTAAGTATGCGCAATGATATTTATACCTAGGGCGTAGAACATTGCACTTCTTATCAAAATTAAGTATTGCGCTTACCCAAAATCGTTATCTCTTAGAAGATACTTGAACGATTAAAATTGATTGACTAGTCACATTGATGGTGTTTGTATAAGGGCCGATCAGTTAATTGATTTCGCATTCGGCATACGATTCGGGATATATAGGCGATAGTGTCACTTAGAACCAAACTGCACGCGCCAAGGTCACTGTCTGCCTGATTACCAGATAAGTTGCTTATTATTAAATTGTAATTTAAATTCTTTTATTACATCGAATATTAGCATTGATTGTGCTGTTCGTTTACCATCTGTTTGCTGGCTTCAACGATAATTCATAAATTTCGAGCGGTAGAAAACCAAAAGCGAAATAATTGGATAGTCTTTTTATTATTAATGCTGTGATATGCTTCAAATTGGTATTTCCATGTTGAAATGTAGACTTTATTGGGAATCCAATATTTTTTTTCTCTCTCATCATTTAATTTATTTTTTTTTTTGTGAAATGAACAGATATTGTTTGAATTATTTCTGCATATCCTTCTATTAGAAACTGTTATCGCATACATAATCACAGTGCTTTAATGGTTGATTCCAGAAAAGACCTGGTGGGCAACTTTGCTTGATCGGTTGCTTGGACACACATTGAATGTATTTGGAACAATCCGGTTCGTAAGGTAGAAGCTCTGCATCTTCCAATGAGCAATCAAGTGCTGGATTGTTTGGCTGATCGTTGTCATTTTCACTTGATTGACAATACACGGTGTCCCAGCCACAGACATTAAGAATGGGATCCCAATAGAGGTTGTCCGGACATACTTTCAAAATTCCAACACCATGTAGGCAATGATAGTATTCTTCACAGTTCGGAGCTGGTAGGAAATCCACTTCAGCATCACATAGAACGGGTGGCGGTTCCGTTGTACTTATGTCCTCAATTGTGGTGCTCTCTTCTGGTGTGGTGCTCTCTTCTGGTGTAGTGCTATCTTCTGGTGTGGTGCTATCTTCTGGTGTGGTGCTATCTTCTGGTGTGGTGCTATCTTCTGGTGTGATGCTATCTTCTTGTGTTGTACTATCTTCTGTAATGATTGGGGTGTTGATATCCGTTTCGGTTGTGGTTGTATCCTCGAATGGCAATGCCGTGGCATTAGCCGCCAAAAAGACGAATACGCCCAGTAAAGCAAACAATTGAATATCTAGAGAAGAAGACAACTAGTAAACTATAAATTTCCGAAATTTAAAAGAAAGCCTATCGGATAATACCCTTCATGTTTACGTTGGATGAATTGCAATGGCCAAGTCGGACTAAATGTACAGAAACTTGTGTTCTTATATAGCCACCAAATTACCCTTTTCACCGTTTTTTGGTTCTTTTTTTGCAATCAGTAAAATTTAAAACACTCATAAATAAAGTAGCTTGTCTTATCATGTAATATAATCAAGTTTAGTTTCCATATACTTGTAAATTTTTAAGTATATACTTGACAATACTTCCTTTCTGTATTATACCTACATATGTACGTATTTTAATCGCGATAAAAACTTAATATATAGAAATCGTTTTAAAGAACGTCAGAAAGTTGCTGTAAAAATATATAAAAACTTTTACTAAAGAAAATAACTTTATCGTAATTACCATAATCTTTTTAAACTTTGCGAAATTTGGCATAAAAATGATGAATAAAAATGTATCTTGCAAAAATCATTTTGTTTCGCAAAAGTTTGATATCTCTGTTCCGAGAAGCGTAGCGTGCAGCGTTCAAATGAACAAAAGGAAATTGATACTAATAAAAATATTCTTACATACTTATATGAGGAAACCTATAAGATAACGAAATGTCGCCAAAATCTCATACGCGAAATTTTTGATGGGGTGCACGTAATGATTTAATACAAAATGTGATGCTCCATGAATGAAGCAACAATTTTATTTTTAATGAATGAATTTGCTAAAACATATAAGAAAATTGCATGCTTAGAATAACAATAAATTCAATTTACTTACACAAAAGAACATTTGTGAAACAGAATTCTTAGAATTATTGCAGCCATCTTATCCTTATCAATACACTTGAAGTAAAACGAATTAGATGTTGATTAGATAAAAGAGAGACTCGAAGGTCACAAAAGGCAAAAGAATTGAGTGAGAAATCAATTGGACGATTTTTAAAATCCGAATTGTAAATCTGATCTTGATGAAATCAATTAAAATGTTTAAAGGGTATTTAAAAATCAAAATGACCGAGACTAAGTCGGGTCCCTAGTTTCATTCTAAAGTGAGCCTAAAACTATGCTATTGAAAATATTCTTTCGATTCGTAATTTTATCTCTGACAAATTGCTTTCTTATCTTGATGTATGGGTCTTCGATTGCGTACCTCAAATATTAATTTAGGTATATTGGTATTATATATATGTATATATTTTCAAGTACTCAAAGATGCAATATTCTTATGCAATTGCACCTTTTGATTGGTATTGTAGTAAATGATTTTGCAATCGATCTCTTATCTAGTCTCTTGTCGTATGCTAATTAGATAATGATAAAGGGAAATATTTGAATATTAGAATGATATAAATACGATAACCATTAGGTGCATGCTCATCAGTAGTTTGATCCAAGCTATATAGAATGAAACGTAAGTTGGGTGAAAAACTCATTCTAAAATATTGTAATTGCAAAAGGAATACATTTTTGTTCTCAGTGATTTCTTGGCTATTCATTGGCTTGCAGCTACTTATTCTGGCAACTGCACTTGAAGGTGCTAGAAGATGCTTTACGTCACCAGTGACGACAACAACAACAACTACATGCCCAACAAAATCAACAACCACCACCACAACTGAATTACCAACAGATGAGACAACTGATGATGATGATGATGACGACGACGATACCACCGATTCATCCTCTGAAGAATCGACACATCCTCCAGATACAACAAACCCTTCTGATAATACCACCAATGGAGGTGATACAACAGCAAAGTCTCCAGTAACAGATGAAACAACAACAACTATAGATGAAAAAACAACAACAACTACAAAAGAAACATCGAAGGAAACAACAACCACTCCAGGATCCTCCGGCGAAAGCACCACTGAAGGTGAGACAACACCAACAAATATACCAATTATAGTAACAACTAATGTCGTCGATTTAACAACTACAACTACATCAGAAATTCCCGATGTGGATGCCAATGCAATGTGCCTGAATCATCCGGGTGTACATTATCTACCCCATCCATACAATTGCCACAAGTTTATACAATGCGATGGTACACGAGGCTTTATACAGAATTGTCCAGACAATCTATATTGGGATTCGGTGACCCTGACTTGCGATAAAGCTTGTGCCTAAATCTTTCCTATATCACATAATAGTAAATTGAATTTTTAGAAAGAGCAACGATATAAAAAATATCAAAATGAAAAACGATTGGCATATGAAAATGGGATGATTGTATTTAATAACTACTAGAGTTAGTAGTTATTCACCTTGACTTAAACTTGAGACTTTTTTGTGTTGGGCTTGATTCATTGTTTTGCTTAGTTTTTTTTTTTTTTTTTTATTTTATTTTATGATACTCACATGCACTTCACACTTGAATAGAAGTTTTTGGGGTGTGGTTACTGCTTTGCTATCACCTTTTTCCGGAATTCAGGGAACTCAATTAAAATTACTAGATTCGACGCATGTTTTACACAATTGACATTGATCGCATCGCTGATAAGGCCAGTCCCAAAGATGGTAAAACTTTCTGTTCTGTATATATAAGAACCATGGAATTTTGGCAATTGTGCAGAGTACATAGTTTTGTAACAAGCAACTCAATTGGAATATTCCAGCAATCAGCTATAAACAAAAATTATGAAAGGTAAGTTTTGTGTGAGCAAAGTGAAAGGATAACCAAGGATAACGAGCGATCTTTTACTTTGCCATTAGTTACTCTGCTAGCTGTGGTGGCACTGACTACAGTGGCTATTGCCCTAGTCGGAGCAGCCGACCCTGAATGCGTTTACCGTAGACTACGTGGTCTAACGCCGCACTGGCCCAAGCCATCGACTTGCTCGAGCTATTATCGTTGCACCAAGGGTTCGGTGCGCATTGTAAAATGTCCCGCCGGAAAGGAATATAACGCCAAGACAGGCAAATGCGGTTCAGCTGGGCGAGGCCTTTGCAAACTGAGCCTGATTGCTCCCTTTATCGATGTCGCGAATCCATGTGCCAATGAGGTGAATGGTGCCTATGTGCCCAAATCGGGTTATTGTAGTGACTTTTACATATGCGACGAACAGACAGCATATCCCCAGAGCTGTGACTCTGGCAGCGCTTTCAATCAAACATCAAGCGTTTGCGAGGTGGACCCGAACTCCGAATGTTGGCAAAATTATTGCGTGAACCAGGAGGATGGAGTCTACATTAAAAATGAGGAATACTGTGCCAGTTATTATATATGTGCAGATCAAGTGCCTACGCCCCAGGTTTGTGATCTTGGCAGCTATTTTAATGCCACCGACAGTGTTTGCACTGTTGACGACGGTAATACACACTGCTGGGAGAATTTCTGTATTAATGAAAAAGATGGCACATTGTTGGCAGATAGTGCCAATTGTTCCAACTATTATGTGTGCTCTAATGAGACGGCAACGATCGACACATGTGATGACGGATATCGTTTCGATGTCTATAAGCAATCATGTGTAGAGGGTTCATGTTCTGACACCACCACGACCTCCACGACTACAGAGTCCTGCGATGATACCACAACAAGCACCACAGAAGCTTGCGATGTGGAAACTACGACACCAGCATCAACCAACTGTGATTGCTCCGATAATGGTGAGGCAGTTAAGGATGGTCAGTTAGCGGAAGATGCGTCCAACTGCCGCCTATATAAGATATGTGTCAATGGTGAATTGATCACTGGTGATTGCCTCAAGGGTAATTACTTCGATTCCGAATTGAAAGCGTGCGTAAAGGATTCAGATAATGTATGCCCTGAGAGCTGCGCCGTCGACTGTACCGAAAATGATGTCACATTGAAGGTGGAAAATTGTGCCCAGTACAATGTGTGCAAGAATGGAGTTTGGCAGACCGTCAATTGCTCTGTTGGCTATTACTTTAACAGCACTCTTGGAATTTGTGCCATCGATGAGGATGGCATCTGCCCCAATTCGGTCGAGTGCAATGATACTGATCCAACAGCTAGTGGTGCCACTTGCTGGGAATACTATGCCTGCATCAATGGCAAATGGCAGCAGGAGGCCTGTCTGAGTGATTATTACTTTGATGAATCCATGGGCATTTGCCGTGCCGATGACGACAGTGTATGTCCCGAGAATAGAGCTGTCCGTGACAACACCCGCTCGAAGCGTAGTGTCGATCAGGAAGAGGAGCAGGTCTGCGTTGAAGGCACAATGGTATCTCATTCCACCGACTGTGATAAGTATTTGATATGTCAGAATCAGCAATGGATACCTGGAACTTGTGGTGTTGGAAACATCTTTAAGAATTGTAGCGGAATCTGTGCCCCAGATACAACTGGCAGCTGCTGGTTGTGCGGTAGATTGCCAAATGGATACACCATTCCTGATCCAAGTGATTGCAAAAGTTACATCACCTGCTACAACGGTCTGGCCAATGAGAAATCGTGTCCATCTGGTGAATGGTTCAATGGTGATGCCTGTGTGATCGATGTCACCGGCGTGTGTATTAATCCTTGCAGCGGTTGTGATTCGGGTACCAAGCCTCATCCCATCTGTTCGAAATATTATCAATGCAGCAAGACAGGTGCACCCCAGGTGGTTGATTGCGATGGCCAGGGCTATGATGCAACAACGGGACAATGTTCCCCAGATGTGGAATGCAATGCCTTGAAATGTGCCACAGCTGATACCGGTGCCACCTATCCCGTCGAAGGTGATGACACGAAATTCTATGCCTGCATCGATGGTGAGGCCACAATTCGTTCCTGTCCAGCCAACCAGCCTTATGTACCCGCCGTAAGCGCATGTGTATTGCAACCCAGTGTAAGGATTAAAACCCTTAGATTTCAATTAAACGTATTACTGATTCTTTTCCTTTCTCTCTAGTGCAAATGCGATCAAACCGTTTGCATTGGTGCCGATGAATACAAGCCCTATCCCTCTCTAGGCAATGACAATACCACATTCTGTATATGCCGATTTGAAGATGGCTATTTGGAATCGTGCCTCGAAGGCTATGAATTTGATGAAAAGATAGGCGCTTGCATATTTGTAGGTTTCCCTTCACTCTTCACTCAATCAATTCTACTCATTAATATGAATTTTTAACAGACCGGACCGTGCGATCCCTCAGTTTGTACCGATGACACAGAATATGAAGTTACAACCAACTATGATGATCCAGATAGTTTCTGTCTATGCCGTGCCGGTGAACAAATTTCAGTGCCCTGTCCCATTGGCTACACATTCAGTTCAGATGAACTTAAATGTGTCTTAATTCCCCAGCCCGATGTAAGTTGATGTGCCTTACACTGGTCCGTTCTGGATTACTCAATGATAATTAAATGTTTTTAGCCAAGATGTTGTCGCAACTATTGTGTGGGTAAAGAAGACTATTTGCCATTCCCCGCCTTAAATGGAGATGACACAGGTTTCTGTTATTGTGTGGATGAGTTACCTAAATATCAAATTTGTCTAGATGATAAGACTTATGATAATAACGTAGGAGCCTGCGTGGAACCACAGGTAATACAACTCTTAATTCATATAGCATCAGCTTTGCTAATAATCACGGAAAAACTTACAGGTGGAATGTGATGAAACGAATCACTGTGACCATACAGAATGTCAATTGAATGACGATCCCGGTCATACATTCCCCACAAATAATGGATGCTTCTCAGGCTTCTGCTATTGCAAGGATGAATGTGCCGTATGGCAATCATGTCAAGACCGTTACACCTACATTCCATCCATAGGAGCTTGCTATCCATTCACCGAACCACTTTGCGATGACACAAAATGCGATACATTGCCCGAATATGACACTTTTCCACCACTCGACACAACTGACAAAACGCACTTCTGTGTATGTGAAGACGGAGAATCCGTTTATGAGGATTGCCCCCCAAATAAAGAATTCGATGCAAAAGTTGGAGCTTGCCTGCTTGTTCCGGTATGTAATCGATAGATCCAAGTTGCTTGTTAGTGATTAATTTTGATTCCCGTTTTTCGTCTTGGTAGGCTCCCGCCTCAGTTTGCTGCCCGGATAAATGCTTGACCCTTGACGAGTACGGCACATTTGCTGCCTCAAATACCACCTCTGGCTTCTGTGTCTGTGAAAGCGGTATTGCACTCTATAAACCATGTGAAGACGGTAAAATCTACGATGTTGACGTTAACAGTTGCCAGTCACCCGGGGCAATTAAATTGAATAAACTGAATGCTTGCGATAGCACTATCTGCAAGTTAAATGACCTCTTGACCAAATTTTCGGCACGTAATACCACAGATGGATACTGCTTGTGCAATGCCAATGGATTGGCAAACTATTATAGTTGTGAGGACGAACATCATTTCGATAGCGAGATTAATGCCTGTGTGATCATAGCCTGTGATTCGGCTCTATGCCGTCAGCGTTCACAATTTGCAACATTTGCAGCAAAGAATACAACCAGAGGATTCTGTTCATGCGATGGCCTAGCCACCTATCATCATTGCAGTCCGGGACATATCTTTGACATAAACGAGGGAGCGTGTGTATTGCAAACAGCAATTAGTGCCTTCGTTTGCAATTCAGATGAATGCAAAACCCGTATACAATTTCAACCATTTGCTGCCATAAACACCAGCGCTGGATTCTGCTCCTGCGATGACAATGTTGATAATGGTGGTGTGGCTATTGCCACATATCATGCCTGTACCAATGGACATTCGTTCGTACCCGAATTGGGCATGTGCTTCGATAGTAGCAACAGCAGAGAGAAGAGATCACTGGAAACTGAGGAAAAAGTAAGGTCAATTTCGTTGCTTAAGAGATTCTTTCAAAAGCTAACATAATCCATCCTATTCCAATTAAATGAAATGAAATTCCGCTTGTTCCATTTCTATATGTAAAATGTATATCTTATATAAAAACTAATCCCACACATATTGTAACCACAAGAAAAAAAAAAAAAAAAAAAGAGAAAAAAAAAATATTTAAATAAATTCAAAAAATTTTAATATGTTAAATAATTTTGGCCTTTTTATTTGTAACATATAGAATGGAACAGGTTGTGATCCAAACTATTATATCACATCTTATACTTATATACTCTAGCGATGGATATTTCATTTGAATATTGTTAATTAGTTATGTTTTTAATTCTTACACACAGCTCTCCTGTGAGATAGATGAGAAACGTTCCGTTCCATCCAATTGCTCACAATATGAGGTATGCATTGAAGGTGATAACTGGCGACGACGCACTTGCTCCGATTATCGCTACTATAATCCAGAGCAGCAACGTTGCCTAGAGCCGAGAGATGATATGGTCTGCAAATATGCCCGAATCACCCATTTGCCAGCATGTAACAATCAAACCGAAGCCCAGACCATGCCAGCTCGTGGAAACAATTGTCTCCAATATTTCCGATGTGCAGGTGATAAATGGCGATTGCGTAATTGCCCCAAACAGCAATATTTCGCCCGAAAAGTGGGTACCTGTCTACCGATACCCAAAGATATGAATATGGACTCAGATTTATGTCCGAGCATTTTGAATGCCTCAATTGTCGATGCCATAAACTGCCAACATTTGTCTGTGCGTCCTACTTCAGTTGGCTGTGGCAGCTATCTCATGTGCCTGGACAATGCCTGGTGGCAGCAACAGTGTCCCCTAAATATGTACTTTAGTCTCGAGCACAACTATTGTCTGCCCAACAATGATAGCGATAATAGCGAGCAACATTGTAAGAATGAGCAAAATATAACCTGTTCGATTGGCCAGCGAAGGAGTTCATTAGACAGTTGCCGATCATATGAGGAATGCAATTCCGCTGGTGAATGGATCCGTCAGACATGCAGTCAGGGAGAACAATTTGAGGCCATGTTTGGGTGTGTCCCCACGGACAATTACACGTGTCAGGCGAATGGTTTACGTCGCGTTTGCCAGACCGGTGAATTGCGAGCATTGCCTGTTGTGGATGTGGGCGAAGCTGCCAATTGCCTACAATATTTCCAATATTGTGAGAATGAAAATTGGTTAATTGGCAACTGTTTGCGTGGCCAGAGTTTTGTGCATTCGGAGCAAAGATGTTTGCCCCGCGATGAGTGCCAAAGTCAGGCGGTTAAGGTGAAATTTCTATCCACCAGCTGCCAGAATCAAATGGATGGTCAAAGTGTTGCTGATGTGGAGGATTGCACGCGATTCTACTTGTGTCTGCAGCAAGAGGCAGCCATTTTGCAGAGTTGTGCCTCGGGGAGCTTTTTTGATGCCAATCTCGGGTATTGTCGGCCCAACGATGGCACCTGTCAGTTGCCATTGTGTGAGGGTCTCGAGGATGGGAGTTTAGTGCCACATCCGGTTGATTGTCAAGCCTATTACAGTTGCTCACAGGAGAACGGGACACAATTAATTTACTGCAGTGAAGGTGAATATTACCATAGTATACTGGCACAATGCCGTGCCGATCATGGCCAATGCCGCAATCAGGAGCAGGTTGTCGATGATTCTGATGACAGAACTTCTTTAAATCCCTGCACGGGCTTGCACGGCATACGCCTGCAACATGAGCTCTATTGCAATCTCTATTATGCCTGCGTCAAGGGTCTGGCCATACCTGTGGAGTGTCCCAATCAACAGCAATTCAATCCCGTCTTGGGGCACTGTGAAAACGAAGAGGAATCGTGGCAAAAGTGTGAAAATGGTCAGTTGAATGGCAATAATTCTTACAGTTGTGGCTCCCTCGCCGATGGCTCCTATCTGCCCAATCGAACGGATTGCACTAGATATTTCATATGCGCTGGAGGCGTTGCTCTTGCCCAACGTTGCGGCACTGGGTTCTATTTTGATGCCGAGCAATTGCTTTGTGTGGCCGATGATGGTTCCTGCCCCTATGTGGATACTGAGGATGACAATGATGGGGGCAATAATCAGCATGTGCCACCTGATCCTCTTGTGTGCGAGGGCAAACATGGACTCATAATGCCAGACCCAGCCAATTGCAATAACTTTTACATTTGTGTCTCAAGCAAATTGAGACATGAATGTTGCTATACGGGTTACTTCTTTAATGCCACTCTCTTGCAATGTCAGGCCTATGATGTTGTAGAAGAAGATGATACGGTAGCCAATGAAAATGCAACCGAAAATGTCATTGAATCGCAATCGCTGAAACCATTTGCAGCAAAACAACTCTCTCAACAATGCACTGATCTGCCCACTAATTTTACAAATATATGCCAAATCATTGGCGATGGAGCTTCAGTAGCCGAGCAGGGAGATTGTCGTCGTTATACTAGCTGTGAGGCTGATGAGGCCACTTCACAGCGTTGTCGCAATGGCGAAAGTTTCGACAGTTTTTTGGGCATTTGCCGTCAAAATGATGGCACTTGCCTCATGGAGAATGGCGAACGGACCGGAGTTTGTAATGGCAAGCATGGACAGTTTGCCCAGAACACGGATAACTGTGCCGGCTACTTTGTCTGTGTGCATGGCCAGAAAATTGAGGAGGAATGCGAACAAGGTGATTACTTTAATCGATTGACCAATACCTGTGAAAAGGATGTGCTGCAACAATGCAGCAATGCCAATGCAGATGAAACTCTCAAAATTGTCAACTAACTAATGTCATATTTAATTATAAACGATTCACTTGGTGGTGGGATTTTTAAATAAAACTAATTTTCAATGAATTTAAAATCTAACAAACTAATCATGTCATTCTGTTTGGTATTATAAGATGTTTCCTAAGATAGAACCCATTATATTAACCACACTAGATAGATAATACATATGTGTGTGTATGTTGTGGGAAATGTCAAAAGAATCACTCTATTTTCTGAAGTGCAATTTGATAATAATCACGCAAAGTTGTCCTAAATTCAGTCATGGTAAGGGTCACGCATGGACTCAGACAGAGTGTGTGTGTATGTGTGTGTACAAAGTTTTCCCATCGTCCATTGGAAATGACGTACTGACAATTGTCCTTAAATAGAATATAGAAAATAGGCAATCATCATTGTGAACAAGACAAATAGTTAATAATGATGACGACCACGTTGACGACGATGATCATGACGATGATGATGATGATGATGATGAAGACAATGTTGAAGATGGCGTTAAGTAAGTCATCTGGGAGCAAAATGAATATGTCAAGTTCAGTTTAATTGTCTACTTGATATATGTTTTACGTATTTGTATTAAAATCAAGTAATAGATGGCAACATACGCATTATTTTTGACGTCATTTATATGTCCGAAAAACGAAAAAAAGGAAAAGAATGTATTAATATGTACAAACTTGCCATAAATAGCTATCCTAGCTATAACCTCGACGTCACAAGAGTCGACCCAACTACTCACTTTACACAACACCAACAACAAGAAAAGTCATTATACCCTTACAGAGTGTATTATAAAATTGATCAGATGCTTGTAACGCACAGAAGGAGACGTTTCCGACCAAATAAAGTATATATATTCTCGATCAGCATGAGAAGCTGCGGTGATATATGTATATACATATATAGTCCGTCCGTCAGTGCGTATGCGTTTTATTCAGCCATCTTAAGAGCTATCGGACTACTATATCATATAGTTCTAAAAGAAACATTTTTGCAGAAATTGGAGTATCCCCATGAAATTTACCAATACGATAGTATTGGATATAAACTCTCAGATCCCAAAATTTAAATCTGGTCGAATAATAGAACACAAGTTACAGTCAATATAAATCGGCTCAAGCGCTGCCTACTACGTCATCATCAAATCAACAGAGCACATGCATATACATATACAGACGCAACGCTTCATGAACTGCTTTGCTTAGGGAATGATTTAAGAAGAAGAAAAAATTGTAGTAAAAAGTAATAATGTTTTGTTTGTGTATTGATGAATTGAGTTGCAGGGAAAAAAAATTTTAAAATGTAAAAATATTATTGCCAAGGACTGCAAGGGTATATAAACTTCGGCATAGCCAAAGCTAGTTTCTTTGATATTTTTTGTTAATATTGTAAGCGAAGTGTTTGTACTCCATATACCACCTACTACCGACTAGTAAGGCAGCACTCATGACTGGATAACGTTCAGAGACCCTATTAACAGGGACAATCCAAGGTTTCTGTTTCTACTGTTTTTTTGTTTTCTGTTCGGTTCTTTTGCTGTTGTTATTACAATTTGATTGAATGAATAGTTTGTTGGACGGATGGATGGAGACCGTGAGAGAGAGAGAGAGAGAGAAACAGACAGAGACAGAGAGAGAAAGAGCAACACATGAAATGCGAAGTATATGTATATATAGAGTACAACTCTGATTATCTATTCAGCAGGAGTACCATTAGCCAACCTACTATGACTAGTACTATAACCTGTACTATATGTACACACGACATTCACCCAGGGCAATGGGGACAGAGACCTGTCCCATTGTTGGTCATTCGTGCGCGAGTGCTTCGACAAATCGGTTCGAAAACAAAAACGAAAAAAAGGAGAAAAACACAAACTGAATAAAAATTTATGAAATCGTTAGAACAGCCAGCAATCTAGTGTCTATTCCACTATACGGGAAGAAATGTGTTAATAATAATAACATTATGAACTTATATTAGAGGCCAACAAAACGCAAATGACGGCACGGAAAACGACATGCAAGTAACTTTAATTGAGAGTACTAACATTATGAGATTTAATCCAGATATATCAGATACCACATACCATCATATATACTGAGAAAAAAGGCAAAAATCAAAATCAATAATAAATAAATAACTCTACTATAACAATCAAATTGTCGTGTATATAATGCGTTATTTGATATGCCAACTGCAAAGTGCATCTGTATAAAAGAGTTTTGAAATCAATAATCGATTATAATTATACGTACTACCATACATGGGAATAACACAGTGGGTGGGAATCAATAAACCTCCAATTGTTGTGATTTCTTTAATGGCATGGGACTTTACACAACTGGCCAAGAACAAGAAGCGTTAGCATATCAACACGTCGCCCAGCACGTCATCCAAGTGACTCGACGTTCATCTATCTAGATATATGGTATAACAAGGATAAGTCTATACGGAAAAGGCGTAAACAATAGAAAATTAAATTTTGATTTCAAACATATACACACACACATCACAAATCTAGCCCACCGCCCCCCGCCCATCTTCTACCAAGCAAATGTATGGATGTGCTAGTTTCTATTTTAGTTGCGGTTATGACCATCAACCTGAACACACGTCAGATTTTAATTAACTCAATTACAGTTGTTGCATTATCTTGGCTATAAAACTAAAACTGGGTAAGCTTTTTACTTTATTTTTTTAGTCCAATTAGAGTACAAAATCGAAAGAAAGTTGGAAATCACTTTTCCATTGAATGATCAAATATGTATAATCGTCATATGACTTGTTTTGGCCTACTTAATGATTGGGCCAAGCATAATGTCTTTTTTGTATGACCTCCTTCCAGTGGGAAGGAGTTCAACTAACTAACTAACTGCCTATTCAGCAACAAGTCGCACCTATTTGTCTAACCTTTAACCAATTCATACAAATGCACGGTCATTGTGCTAGACAATAATATTCAACCACCAACAAAACCCCATGCCTCAAGGTATTCCCTTAGCCCCATTATCAACAATTCAAATTAACTGCGCTCAATAAAAGCGCGAAATGTCGCTACGTGGGCTATATTTCACCCTCTCCTTCTCTCTCTCTCTCTTTCTCAGTGTCCTTTTACTTTTTACTTTTCTCTATATGTATACATATGTATACATACATACATATAGCAATAATATCTTCTTCAAAATGCTGTCTGATGTTTTGGTTGTATGCGTGTTTACGCCCTTGGTTTGTGCTTAAAAAAGCCTGTAGATTAACGTACAAATACAAATTAGCGTTGCGTTTGGTTCCTTCTGCGGTTCCAATAGTATAAACAACTTTGAATAATTAATCACTATAATATTCAAGTGGCATTAGATGGTATTTCATCTAAGTATTAAGTTAAAATCAAAAATTTTAGGCACGAATTATATATGTATGTATGCAATGGAAATATATATGATGTAAAGAAAAGTTGGGGTTTCTAGCCGATCTATCTGTGGCAACATAAAATTTCTAAAATTGTATATATAGAATCCTTTCAAAATTGACTAGTTTTGTGAAAATTCACAGAAGCCCTCCTTTAACCCTGAACGTCATATTTCTATTAGTATTTAGCATTATTTTCTATTCAACACCAGAAGCAAGAATTGTCCTTTTTGGCTCCTAGACATTGCCTAACACTATATCAATAAAATGTAAATCTAATTGTAAGCCTACGACATATCAAGCTTTGTTTTACATCAGTTAATGGCTGGCAAATATCCCTCTCACATGCAATGATTATCATTGACACTTTATTTATCGGAAAGAGAGAGAGAGAGAGAGAGAGAGAGAGAGAGAGAGAGAGAGGAACGATTTAAAACAACTTCATATGATGATGAGAAATAATTTGAGCAATAATAATAATAATAGCAATTATATAATATAGAATTACTAATTCGCTATCCTTTTGGATGGATGCTGGTGAAGAATATACATATAAGTATTTATGTATATACATAATTCATGTGATTGAAAACGTGTTATTCACTTTCCTTACATTAGTTTCAGTAGCTTCATTTATAATTATTAAGATACTGTTTGAATTTTAAAGGTCATTCAAATCTAGTTCAGGGACACTGGCTATGGTAAAACCATAGCATACATTTGTGGGCTCCCAACAAGAAAAAGTATAATCAATTGCCTATGCCTTTTAAATAAGTGATTATGGCTACCTATGCTATATGTATTTGTGTATATGTATACGTATATGTCGATGTCTATTTCTTTGTATTTATGTATATGTATGAATGGTCAAGTTTTGATTGCAATTGAGCGCATGTTGAAGTATTTCCTTGTGGAAAGTTTTGACAATAAGCAGTATGGGTATTATTATTAGTTTACCTTCGATTGTCATCGAACTGACGATAGATTTAAATAGTTTATTATGGGTACATGAGCAGGTGTTTGTGTCTTGTTCTATACTGTCCTGGTGCCTTGCGCCTTATATTGTTTGTGAGTGTTTGTGAGAAGGAGAAGGGGTTAAAGTGTGGAGAAGCCTAAAAATATTCCCATGCATATGATTGACCTACGATTTACCTTTCTACTTGCAGAGAGACTGTGTGTGTGTTTTACTTCAACTGTGACTGTGACGCCATCGTTAGTCATTATTTGTAACCAAAAATGAGCAGTCACGAAGCTGAGAAATCGCGCAAGAAATCAAATATATTTCAAATACGCATCGATAGTGTCGATGATGAGAGTACTGCGCCCATTACTGAGGCGAATTCACGTGAGGATCTAATTGACAGCACGGCCCAGGAGGAGAGTGAACCAACAAGCGAGCAATTAGTGTTTCAATTTCCAAGTGGGTGGCCATGACCATGAACCAAAAACTCCTCCTACACGTTAATTGAGGCAATTACAAAAGATACGATTCCATTTTTTTTTTTTTTTTTTTTGCCCCTCTTTTGCAGGATTTCTATCAGTGCCCGCACTAAGAAACTCACGTCAGAGTTCTGTTATAGCAAATCGGCGTGAGGTTGTATCCAGTCCGGCGAAAAGTGAACGGATGATACGCCGAACTCAAGCTAGAATTCGTCCGCGTAGACTTAGTCAGGATAGTGGCATAGTGGCAGGACGATTGGTATCCTATAACGTAAGTTCTTTCTGTTACATTTTTTTTTTTAATTTTTCGATATGCATTGTTATTTTGAAAATTGTTTCTTTTATGTTTATGTTAAGAGACTTAGTCAGACTTTTTTGTATTAATTGTGTGTGTGTGTGTGCTTTATTTTGTCCTGATAGGACAACGGTATGAATGACTTAGAATTGATGGAACGTCCCATTCAGAATTCGGATAATATATACAATTACACGCATTCCATGCAAGACGACAATGGCATGCCAATTGTTCAGAAACCTTCAACTCCTGCACTTAATCCTCTGCATAATCCCACCCCAATACCTACTCCCTATCTGCCAAAGGCCAGCGGTAGTCATGTCATGGATGCCAACACAAGCGGCTCAAGTTCTTCGGCTTCGTATACGGAGAAATGGCTCAATTCTTCGGTAATGCGACCGAATAATTCATCATCATATTATCACAAATCGAACACAACTATAACTATGCCCCTACCCACTCATCTGGAATCGGAATCAGCTGAACCTAGTCCCACCCAAGCCTTCGGACCGAAAATCGTTGGCAATCATGATGAAGATATACCCGGAACAGCGATGCGGCGTAATTTGGAGTTAAATTTGAGTGCCAACTTAGCAGCTCATACCAAACCCACATGCGAGGATCAAATGAAGGTACATCAGGCATATGAAATTGTCGATTCCACACACTCGAATATAATGAGCGATCAGTTTGGATATAGGCAGCTAGTGCCCACAGAGCGAAAGGCATCCGATACGGCTAGCAGTGTGAGTGGAAGTTATTACAGCAGTCGTAAGGCCAGTAAGAGCAATAGCATTGCCGGCGAGTCCGGGGATGAGCGACGTGTTAGCAAACAAGATCGCGAAGGCCTTGATCCGGAATCACTTATGTTTCGCGATGGTAGGCGTAAAGTTGACATGGTCTTAGCCTGGGAAGAGGAAGATCTGGGTGTTATGACCGAGGCCGAAGCCCGAAGACGTGATCTTAGACGTTGTTTCATGGAGAATCTAATTAAAGAAGGTCTCGAAGTTGAGCTAGAGGATAAGTCGCAATCGTTCAATGAGAAAACATTTTTCCTTAAAATTCATTTACCCTGGCGCCTGGAAACCCGATTGGCTGAGGTTATGAATCTTAAATTACCCATTAAAAGATTTATAACAATTTCCGTAAAACCATCATGGGTGAGCAGTAATAAGAAACATATAAAAAAGAAGCTGAGTTCAATATCTGGAGGATTTTTATTAATCATTTGCAGGATGAAGAGAATGTAGTTATGCGAAATGTTCAATACTGGCGGGATGTCTGGCAGAGATTGACGAAGAAAATTCAATTGGATCAGAGTCTCCTTGAGGGTGAGACGACATTTAAGGCGGCCACAGCGAACGGGAATCCAGAGGAGCAGTGAGTTGGTGGTTGAACTAAAGCTAGTTTTCTCTCATTAACTTGCACTCCATTTAGGTTCATTGTGAAGGATCGGGCAACGGCTTACACAAGTGCACAACGTTCGCTGATGGTCATGCAGGTCCTTATACGAACCCCATACGATGAAAGCGATCGCAGTGGGATAAGACGCCTGCTAAATGATGGCACTTACCTTGGTTGCTTTCCCCTGCACGAAGGTCGTTACGATCGACCACATTCCAGCGGTGTATCATTAGATCGACGTGTTCTCTACCAGACCTGGGCCCATCCATCACAATGGTATAAGAAGCAACCTTTGTGTTTGGTTCGCAAATATTTCGGAGATAAAATTGCCTTGTATTTCTGCTGGCTGGGCTTCTATACCGAAATGCTTGTGTATCCATCGGTAGTGGGTACACTTTGCTTCATCTATGGCCTGGCCACACTGGAATCGGAGGATAATACACCCAGCAAGGAAATATGCAATGAATCAGGCACTGGCAACATAACTCTCTGTCCCCTATGCGATAAGGCTTGCAGCTATCAAAGGCTGTCGGAATCGTGTCTTTTCTCACGTCTAACATATCTCTTTGATAATCCATCAACAGTATTCTTTGCAATATTCATGTCCTTCTGGGGTAGGAACAAGAATAAATCGCAATTGAAATTCGATTTTTGAAAAATTTCAACTTTTTAGCTACGACTTTTCTGGAGCTTTGGAAACGCAAGCAATCGGTGATAGTTTGGGAATGGGATCTACATAATGTGGACATGGATGAAGAGAATAGGCCAGAATTTGAAACGAATGCAACAACATTTCGCATGAATCCGGTTACGAGAGAGAAAGAGCCATACATGTCCACCTGGAATCGGGCCATACGTTTTGTTATTACTGGAAGTGCCGTGTTATTTATGGTAAGTGGGTGGATGCTCTGTTACTGTCAAGACATCAGCCAAGTTTTATCTTCCCCCCAGATAAGTGTTGTCTTATCCGCCGTATTAGGCACCATTCTATATCGAATATCTCTGGTTTCGGTGATTTATGGCGGCGGAGGATTCTTTGTGAAGGAGCATGCCAAACTTTTTACCACCATAACAGCTGCTCTTATCAATTTGGTTGTCATCATGATACTCACTAGAGTAGGTTTAAATAGGAATAGGACTAAAAGATGAATCGTTATATGCGGATGCGTATATTCTATTGCAGATCTATCATCGTATGGCTATAAAGCTGACAAATTTGGAGAATCCGCGTACCCATACGGAATACGAAGACTCCTACACATTCAAGATATTCTTTTTTGAGTTTATGAATTTCTATTCATCGCTTATCTACATAGCCTTCTTTAAGGGTCGTTTCTTTGACTATCCAGGCGATGATCAGGCCCGTCGCAGTGAGTTCTTTCGCCTCAAGAATGATATATGCGATCCGGCGGGTTGTCTGTCAGAGCTTTGTATACAATTGGCCATCATAATGGTGGGTAAACAGTGTTGGAATAATTTTATGGAATATTTGTTTCCCAAATTTTGGAATTGGTGGCGTCAACGAAAGCACAAACAGGTGAAAAAATCCAGAAAAAGAAAAGGAGATCGGATTGTGTATTAATCGAGCATATCCTTTACAGGCCACCAAAGATGAATCTCATTTGCATATGGCTTGGGAACAGGACTATCATATGCAAGACCCAGGTCGTTTGGCTCTCTTCGATGAATACTTGGAAATGAGTGAGTTATCTATATGCTGCAAAGGCATAAACATACTATAAATGGGATTTTTTCGCCTCGCAGTACTTCAATATGGATTTGTCACTCTCTTTGTGGCCGCATTTCCATTGGCTCCATTATTTGCTTTGCTCAACAATGTGGCCGAAATCCGTTTGGATGCCTATAAAATGGTCACACAAGCGCGACGTCCACTGGCCGAACGTGTTGAGGATATCGGTGCCTGGTATGGCATCCTAAGGATTATTACCTATACGGCCGTAGTTTCCAATGCCTTTGTCATAGCCTACACAAGTGATTTTATACCACGAATGGTCTATAAGTTTGTCTACTCAGAATCTCATACGCTGGCCGGCTACATTGAGCATTCTTTGTCGATATTCAATACCTCCGATTATAAGGAGGAATGGGGAGCTACGGTTAGCGAAAAAGATCCAGACACCTGTCAATATCGTGGCTATAGGTGAGGAAGGAAAATTATGAGTGTATGATTCATCAATGGGTAATTTGTTTCTCTAATGACAGAAATGGACCCAAGGATTGGGAACCATACGGATTGAGTCCTCATTATTGGCATGTATTTGCTGCTCGTTTGGCTTTTGTTGTGGTATTTGAGGTTTGTAAAGACTTCTTCTTTGGATAAAGATACCATTTACCTACTATTTATATATCTCTTAGCACGTTGTCTTTGTTATTACGGGCATTATGCAGTTCATTATACCCGATGTGCCCTCGGAGGTGAAGACGCAAATGCAACGGGAACAGCTTTTGGCCAAGGAAGCCAAATATCAGCATGGCATTAAACGTGCCCAGGGTGATAATCAGGATATAATGAGCTTGTTTCGCGATGCCAGCAATCGAACGTCTATAGCCGGTAGTCAGGCCACAGCTCGTGGGAGTTGGGCACGTCGTTTCAGTCGACTCAGTGATGGCTTAGATGCCCATGTCGAGGTAACCGCTCGTCCACGTCGCTCCGTTGAGTCAACTGTCTGGGAGGTCTCCTGACACGAGGAGGAGGCCGAAAGCGAAGCCCATGATATTGAGCAACCAAAGAGATGAGAATGAATCCACTCTCACTCCATTAATCATACAGATCTTTAAATAATTGCATTCTAGAACTCGTCCAGTGTTAATTGTAATTGTTAATCATTCAATTTTTTCCCCTATATATATAAGTTATTTTAAAGAGTTGTTAATCGGAAACATATATGTTTTTTTTTTTTGTATATGGCAATTGGTTTAGGGAAATCTTGTACGGGCGAAGAAGTATCTACTTTTAATATCCATTAAAGAGTATTTTTAATTATCCCTCAGTTTTATAAATGGAAGTAAACATATTGTTAGATTTTATTTACATATGTATGTATACATATGTATACTTATGTAGGTTGTACATTTGCCTGAGAAAAGCAACTGGAATCGCTGAAAAGTTTAGTTTGTTCATACCAACGAATTCTGCACTTTTATAAACCAATTGTACAATATGATCAAGTCTCGCAATGAAACGAATTCTTTGAATGTAAATAAATCACGTTTTTTGGATGTTGTTTAATTTCATTCCACTTAGTTATAGATTGCCGTAAACGATTAAGTGAGACCTGCATGAGGTTGTAAATAATTTAATCTCTTTAATGAACATGAAACAATCTATTAAATGCTTTCAAATTGAGCTTACGACTAAAATCAGATTAGGTATCTCCAACGACCCATAACATTCTGGTCAATAGGAGAATGTTTAACGGCTTCGCTCGAAACTCCCTGCCCAGTAGTGGGTGGCTTCACCTCCTCCTCTTTCATACAGGTAGCCTTAACAACGGAATTTGTTGTTTAGTCACCTAGTTGACGTAGCAATCCGTGCTTCATATATATATTCAACACACTTTGTTTTTATGCTGGATAAAAATTGATTCTGATCATGAATAAGAAACTTTCGCCAGAAGATGCATTCTATGAAAATTTAACCCTGGGATTAATCAAAACCCTATGTAAGTGAGTCGCTATGTCCGTTAGAGTAAAACTAATCCACATCTTCTACCCATGGAGCAGCCACAGTACCCAGGGTATGCAATGTGACTTTGGAGCGTCGTCAGCCGTTGAATGCCTGCCAGGTGGTTAATTGGGAGCAGCGGCATTGTGTCTATTTGCCCGAGGATATGAAGAAATTCTATCTATCCACTGATGGATTCGTTCTCAACTGGAGTTATCAATATGCACGTGAGTATGGCAAGTAGATCAATTGGGAGTATGACAACTAATCCAAAAGCTCGTCTAGCCAATGATATACGACGTGTGGGCCATATACATTTTCCACATCTACTGCAGGTCACATTACTCCGCGAGAACATTGAGAATACGCCGGTGACTGTGGCCAGTGCCGGTGGAAGTGCCGCCGCGACCACAACAGATGTGTCTGCTTCCTCTATTAGCAAGGATAAGTGGGGCAATTCCACACCCATTATAACGGCTAAATCGAAAATCTTTGAAATCAACAACATCAACGAAATGGCCAAGGTAGGAGGAATTAGCTCTTTAAAGTTTATAAAATGCAATATTAAATTTTCGATTTTAGGTCTGCATGTTGTATGAGTCGACCAGTTCAAATAATCCGAAATTCTATTTACTAGAATTGAACACTCTTAGCTGGCAGTTCCTTTCGGAAACATTTAGCGAATATCTTCGCATGTCCATTGCCCATTTAGGTTTACCCTATTGGGAGCTATGCTTTTCCAGTTTCGGTTTACCCTCGTGGACAGAACAATTATTCCTGTTGCTAGCTCCACACTTGCTGGAAGAGCATGAACCGCGTCGTGGCCGCATTATTAATCCCGCATGTGAGCATCCCTATAATATCATAGATCCGAACATATTCCGTGGCAAACCCAAAAGTGTTGCCAAAGCAGCGGCGGCAGCAGCAGCAGCTGCTGCTGCATCATCGAAAAAGTAAATAATTGTGCATTAAAAAAAGAAAAATGAACGATTTTATTTGCAGGGAAGAAACATGAATGGATAACCAAAAAGGGTTCGCGAGCTTAATTTATTATTTACCCTTGTATGTTTGCTTGCTTATCAGGTCTATATATAGGGGTAAAATGTCAGACAATTTGAACCAATAGGATGTGACAAATGGGTGGCGGAGTAACTAGAGGAGATTAGTAGAAATCTGAACTCTTATCTTCCAAATCTGCCAGCAGTTTGTCCCTAATCTGGGGTCTGGGATCCTCGGTTATTTCACTGGGCACTGCCCCAACTTGACCCAGCATGTACTCCAACTCCACGGAGGTCAGTTTATCTCCGCGCAACTCTAGAGGGCCAATGAACTGCTTGCGTAAGCTGCCTTCATGATAGATGAATATCGTTGGTAGATTCTTTTCTGGAAAATTGGGTATGCAGGTTGTGGCAATGGAGCGCAAGAATTTAGTTTGCGGAAATTTGGCTGCCAACTGTTGCATGTGATGGTGGATAAGCGCACACAACGGTACACCATTGGCATAGAGATGCAGGACCACCCAAATACCTTCACCGGCTTTGGTAACCTCGTTGACATATTCTTGTCCGGATATCTCACGTACACTACCGAATCGTGCCTTTTCCGCGGTGGCCCGCATCTCTGCAATGCGACGCCGCCTATATTCCTCGAGCACAGCCTCATCCTCGGAATCTTCTAGCTCGTCCAGTTCATCCAAAGACATATCATCGATTTTCTTATCTCGCTGACCCTCCTGTGGGGGCAAATCTGTGCGCCTCTGTATGGCATCGTCCAGCATGGCCTGGATTTGGTCCTCTGTGATTTCCGCCTCCTTTGGCTGTTTGGGACCAATGATTCCTTTGGAACGGAGCACATCATTCCACTCGGTATCTTCATTTGGGTCCTGCACAAAGAACATATTGAGTTTTCATTCAAAAATCGTTCCCCCTCACTAGTCACTCATGCGTTTTCTTTCGGGGTGTGCTGCTTCTGCTGCGCGAACCATATATGGAAGCAAATGCAGCAGCAACAGCCTCAAAAACAAAAGCATTAATAACATCAACATGTGAATGAATTTCTTGTTATTTAGTAGTTACCTGCATTTTTAATTATTCGTATTAACGTAGAGTATTAAAAAACAATTTAGAAATAATCTAACAAATTTAAGTAATACAATAGATGCAGCGTTCCAACACTATAAAAAACTAAAAATAAAATTTAAACTATTCCAAAATGACTCATGGCGAGATATTTATTATTATCGATAGAAAAAAAGACAAGTTAGTAACCGATTGATCTGATTTAGTGTCGCCACCGAGCATGTTTTTCTTTTTTCTCTCAACTTTGTAGATAAGTTATCTACATGTAGAACCAGTTCAGTGTTGTTGCTGCAAATACAACCAACTTTTTTTTTTGTTGGCAAAATTATTTGTTTGACTTTGATAACCGATCTTTTGAATGGCTGGAACAGATGTTTGCAACAGCAGCATCTTTGGCCTAGTAACGCAACTAGCCAGATTTTTGTGCCACAGCGAGGACTATTTTAACGTAAACCGCGACTGTGAGCCAACAGATGCAACTGCAAATTCCCATGTAGCTAAAAGAAGAATACAAATCTATGAAGCCCTGTTGATGGGCAATGGAGGGGGGCAGCAAGGATAATCATGAGAACGGTGATGGGGATAGCGTACAACTTCAACTTCAGCAATTTGACAACCCAGAATTGCTTGAAATGCAAAAACTAATCGAAGGGCAAGTGGATGAGCAGCTGGGCCAGAAGATTGCCCAGCTGCTATTGACTCTATCAAAGCCAGCGGGCGCACTCCTGGAAACAAGTGGCGTTTCGCACGAAAAAACCGGCATAGAAATTAGACTTTTGACACCAAAGCCTTTTAAATTAGAGGAGCAGCCTGAAATTGAGGCAATGACCACAGAGCCTAAGATGTTTAGATCAGTTGGCTTTATGCGATCCCAATCGAAGCCCCCAGACTTTCAGTTTAAGTCGACCCTAATCACAGGAGATGTGCGTGCATTGCGTGAGACTTTAAAACAGAATGCAATCAATGCTGCCACGGAAGATGTCAAAAAGTTAGTTCAAAATGTCTTTCACAACTCCGTGTTACGCGTCAGCGGCAGTGTCTACATGATTCAAGAATCAATGATGCGTATCAACGAGGTAAAGGAACAGCGCCAAGTTGAACTCAAAAAAGGGCAACATATTAAAAGATTCAAATGGGGGGAAAGTAGCAGTCTATGGTTTAGCATCAAAAGCGTCGGAATTGTCAATGAAACCACCAGCTGCCTGCAAGGCGACAGAACCAAAGATTGACATTTCCTTTGATAAACCTCGGCCAGAGAAGAGCTTTATATCCGATTTAAACATCGCCAACGATATCAAAATGCACTTTGATCGCGACTTGAGGCTGAAATATATTAAATTACCTGATCTCATTGCGCATTTGAAGTTTGCTGCAGCTGGCCTGCAGTCGGAAACATTTTCGTTCGTGGGACATTATCGTTTCCATCTAAATCCTAACTGCACCCTGGCCACTGTGCTACCGAAAGTATTGGCAGATTTCGCAATACCCTTCTTAGAATCTGGGAGGTGCTATCGTCGCTTGACCATGCGCACCCAGTGGTTGAAACCTCACTTAATGGAACGCCCTTTAAATAGAGTAGGTTGAAACCTTCCAAATACCTTTCAAATAATTGTAATTAATAACTTGCCGCTTTTTACAGACACTACGTAAATCGATTATCGCATTCCTGACAACCAATCGTCAGTTTTTGCTCTGCCAACCGGCCAAGGAATTGTCGCAGTTGGTTAGAAGTTCTCTAATTGCCATGCAGTTAATGCACGATCTGGAGGCACTCTTTCAAAGTCAACCCATGTGTAAGTGAGATTCAGTTGATTCGATCTGAACACAAATTTAGTTTCTTACTACTTGTCTCTCCAGTAAACTTGCGAACGGGCACTCCCGGGGCATTTCTTATAAGCTTTATGTGGTCAGCGATTGAGTCATGCAACAATAGCAACTTTCTGCAACTACTTATTCACTTATTCAAATCCATTTGCATCACATACTATGGCCAATTGGAGAATTGGGTCTTTCGTGGTAGATTGGATGATACCTTTAATGAGCTTTTCATTTCTCGTGGAACTCTTGACGCTAATCTATTGGATGAGCGTAGCAAAGAATTCTTCGACAACGGTTACCAGGTAATAGATAAGGATGTGCCAGGATTTTTAGATGGATGCCAGCAAGCCATACTTCGATGTGGAAAATATAATCAAGTGATCAAAGCATATAATGCACAGGTAAAAGAAAGAGACAGAAGCAAAGGTGAATAAGAGAGAGACTAAGAATGTGTTGTTTTTGTTTTTAGCACCCTATCTTGGATTGGAAATTTCCCAGCATCGTTGTCTGTGTAACCGAGGAGCAAGTGGACAAGATGCGCTCCACAATTCAATGTAGTTATACACCCATTTTCCATCGCCATGAGAAATGCAGCATGCAAAGTATTTTTGAGCAGCGTTTGGCCTCTAAGCGTCGCTTTGGAAATCGTATGGTGGAGCAAACGGAAGCCCATTTGGCAAATTGGAAGAGGCAGCAGCATGAAATATTTCTCAAGGCTACCGCACAGCGTCAACAGCTCTGCAATGAGTTAAATGCACAAAAGGAAGAAGAGCGGCAACGTCGCATTGTGCAGCGTCGGCTAGAAATTATTCAAGAACTGGCGATTCAACAAAGATGCGAGGAACAGAAGGAAATTCTGTTGCACCGTGAAAAGGATTGGTTACTAACGGAAATAGACAAACTGCAGGGAATGCAGAAACTTAAGGAAGACGTTAATAATAAAGAAGATGAGAAAACGGAAGCAGATGGTAAAATGGACACAGAGGGGGTCTTCAGTCCAGTTCAAAGCAGTAGCAGTGGTCATTGTTTTGTGGCGACTCAACAAAGATGCAAGGAACAGAAGGAAATTCTGTTGCAACATGAAAACGATGAGTTACTAGCGGAAATAGCCAAACTGCAGGAAAAGCAGAAACTTAAGGAAGACGTTAATAATAAAGAAGATGAGAAAACGGAAGCTGATGGTAAAATGGATACAGAGGAGGTCTTCAGTCCAGTTCAAAGCAATAGCAGTGATTTTAGTTTTGTGTCATGTCTGGATGGACCAGCATCTATGGATATGGAAACAGAGGCTACCCCACTGCCGGCAACTGCTCCAGAATATCAACGCAGTCACTCGGATGTAATCAACTCAAATGATGCCATGATCACCAGTGGTTCCATTAGCTCGCGAAATCGCCAACATATTATGTCCTCTGAGCAGTTTCAGAAATGCCATTTGGCGCCACAAGTAGTACTGTCATCACCAGCAGCAGCAGAGGCAGATGTTAATATGAATGTAGATCCATTGGCCACCGACAATTTAAGCGATATGCAACGCAATCGCCAGCGTGTCATGTGTCATGATGGCTTCGTTCAGTTCAACGCTGAAGACGATACGCACAGCAATCGTGTAAAATTTCAAATAGGGTCCACAACAGAGCTTGGCCAGAATCGACGCCGGGTGATGGCTAGTGAGTTTGATATTGTTATGAGTCAACCGGAAGCAACAGCAAACTGTAAAAAAAATGAAAGCAATGATCTGCAACAGAATCGAAATCGTGTGATGGAAAGCCAGTTCGATATCGCCATCGAATCGGTTGATGATAAAAAACTAAATTTAAGACTTGATGTGAATCGTCTGCAAGTAGAGTTACCCACTCCCATGTCTACCACATCGGATGTGGAAGACGAAAAATATGTCGATAACTCCTCTGACGATCTGGCTAACAACAATTACGATATGATAGGAAACAAAGAACAGCATGAATCTCCTACCCCCAGTCCCATTGCCAATCCGGCTCCCAATTCCATTCCAATTCACACGCCACATGAACAGGCAAGACCAAGCTATCACATTCCTTCAAACATTGGATTGCAAAGCGAGACAAATAATAGGAAAACGGATACGATGACCAAAGCTAGCAATCCCTACTTGATACGACGTTGCCTGCAAATGTCAATAATGATACCCCTGAATACTCATTTATCGCTGCTTAGCAGCGAGATCTTTCGTATCTTTAAGGACTTACGAATCTACGACCATTTCCGTCAGCTACGCAATTATTTCTTTCTCTTGGATGGTCAGTTTGGTATGCTGCTTTCTCAAGGTATTCTCGGTCACATCAACAAGGGCTTGGAGTCACATCGGCTATGCCAGAGGGGCCTCTTGGAAGGCATACTAAACAATGCCCTTAATGCGGGTTGCACGGGTGAGTTCATCAAAACAAGATCATTAATCTTTACATCAGACCTAATCTCACCTTCCTTTAATATTGCCATGTAGATGAAACTGCAATTTCGCAGAATCTCACATTTAGTTGTAAGGAAGTACCGGAAGGCAGAGATCTAATGCCATTAGATGTTCTGTCGATGTTAACTCTGGAAACCAAGGTTGATTGGCCTCTTAATTTGGTGATCACCAGTGAGACGATTCGAAAATATGGTGAAATCTTTCGGCATTTCTTTAAATTACGTCAGATTGACTATGTGCTTCAATCCTCTTATGTGTTCCTTCATGAGCAGGTCAAGCTACATGGCCGACGATTGTGTATTGCCCCACATTATCGACACTTGCAAATGATGCGACACAAACTGTCACATTTTGTGACCACACTCCAAAATCATTTGCTTTCGACAGCTTTGCAGGCACCGTGGAAGGTATTCAAGGATAAAATGCGCACAGCTGACTCCATTGAGACCCTCTACAGGCAGCATGTATCCTATTTAAAGAGAGTTGCCTTTATGGCCCTGTTAAATCGACACAGCTCGAAGATAAAGGAAACTGTTGATAGCATTCTAGTGATAGTTCTACGATTTTGCAAGTAATAAGAGTCATCTGATTATTCTCGCTCTTCACGTTAACTATATTTCCTCTTGTTCTTGTAGAGTTCTGCAGACACAATCATTCAGTCTGGATGCCGAAAATCAGTTTGTCCATCCACGCTATAAGCGGTTAGTGTACGAGGAAACCGAATTCAATAAATTCATGCAGTATCTCATATATTTGGGCAACAAAGTTGCAACCTCCGGCTATCAAGAGGAAATTGGCGACCTGATACGTATTATTAATTATAATAACTACTATAAATTGTCCGCCACTGAGGGCGATGACTAATTTTAAACGCTCAACGAACGAAATTTTAGAATCTCCCTGAAGTATTAGCAACATTTTAAAGAAGGAACTATGAAACTCAATCCAATGTTAATTGTTAAATTCTCGCTGCTTTGAAGACAACACAAACAAACTACAAATGGCGAATATATCAGCTTCGAATCGAATTTAGTGAATCTGTTAAAATAAATAAAATATAAATAGTTGTGTGTTTTGCCGGATCGAGGTCAAATTGTTGGGTGAATAAAAACAAAGAACATAAGAACAAAATGTTTTTATTTTGTTTTTATTCACCCAACAATTTGACCTCCAGCCGGCAAAACACACAACTAACAACCAAAAGGTCGCAAAAATAAACAAATATACATATATATATATAAACATACAGGTATAATAATATATACATAACTACAGAAAATCTGTGCCCCAGAATATTTAGCTGGACTGCTGCCTAGAAATGGAACTTCCCGCTTAACCACTTGAGGTAAGTACATATAAAACGCATTTATTTTGTGTTTGTTGCATTTGTTTAATTTTAATACAATGCGAAATGCTAGATTTACTTAATTTACAATAGGATCCGATCCATCGATCGACCACATTCGGGCTCCGGTTGAGTTACATAATTCTTGAACATTTCGAATTGACACTGGTCTCTGGCCTGTCCTCATATCTGTTTTCCGATTGTATTAGAATTATCATACGAACAATTTTATTAGAGCTGATGGCTCCAACTTAAGTATTAAATTACGCTCTCGCAATACTTACTAGCTAGTAAACATATTATATATATTTATAGTTATATACAGTAATGGCCAGGAATTCAAGACGCTTAGTGTCACGTTTTGTAAAATGGGAATTTGATCCGCTTTCTTTCGTAGTTTAAGAAAAATACTTTACTTTAGAATCAATTAGGGGAGTAGAATGAGACCTTCTGACGTAAGACTTCTGGGACTAAAGCGGATAAAATTAGAATTAAAGTGCGATTACACCAAGCGTTTTAGATTCGAGGCCTCCACTGTATACATATATATATATATAGGGATCAGATCGGGAGAGGGTTAAAGGTTAAATGTTACACAGAAGAGATAGATATTTGTTTTCATATTTACTTTGTTTTTTAAATTTTACTGTATATTATATATAACTTTTCATTCTTATGTTTGCTTAATCAATTTCGTGCTGCTTTTTAACCTGGCCATGAGAGAACAAAAGAAATGGCTTAATTTGGAGGATTTCATTGAGATTGGCGGCAAAAGCAGGCAACTGTTTTACATAGATAATATTATATAGATAGAAAGATAATTAGATACATTTGCTGGTAAGGTTTAGGGAGCGAGGGAGACACAATACGTTTATGCTTAAATATTTTAAGTGTGGCGATTTTTTGTTTGTTTATCATGCGGGGTGAATGAGTGAAAAGAAAATAGTTGCTCTTCTAAAAATGACTGATTTAATTCTCATTGGACATTATTTTTCCATTAATTCCTTTTGAAAATAAGTTTTTTGCCAGTTAACTTAGCATTACAATTTCAACTCTTTTTTTGTTTGTTTTTCTTGTTTTTAATATTAATTTCAGAGCATTTTAGGGTGTTTCATCTGTTTTTCTCTTCTTGTTTACAGCTGAACGTGGGAGGATTGGGTGTGAAGGATTTAGGAGAATCTTCTTGGTAAGGGGAGAGTCTAGGTAGATGGGTTGAGGGGAAAAGCAGGTTTAGCTTGTCGCCGGAAATTTATTACATGGTTGTATAATCGATGTTTTACGCGCTGGTACAGTTTCGGGCGTGGGGATGGCATCACCGGTGGTCACCTTATTGGCAAAGACCTGCTTAACACCGCCACCTTTTTGCTTAGCCATCTGATAGTCGCCCGAATCGAAGAATTTTTGCTGAAAACACAGAAATGCCATACTGATGGTCATCGCTCTTGAATTTGTTGATTGATGTGTATACTAACCCCTTTCTGCAAACGCTTTTGCAGGAATGCCGAGTGCCCGCCAGGTACTCGCATGCCAGTGGGATATTTCGATTTTAATTTCTCCTCTTCGATTTTCTCCAAATCCCTGGGATTAGCTTGTTGTTCGCTGTTGGTCTCCTCCTGCGGCGTGGTTGCCGGGCTGTTATTGCTATTTTCCTCAGTGGAGCTCATCTTTTTCGATTTGCTGTTTCTGTTTCGGTCGCGTTAGATTCTATTGGAAGGCAATAACAACAGATAGAATTAAAGAGTTATACTTCATTTATAGTTGGAAATTCTCAAAATGGCGTTGAAATTTGCTAACGCACAGCGCGAAGAAAATGATAAATGTCACAAGGGCAACTTAGTTTTTTTTTTTTTTTTGGCTTTGAGAAGCGCGCAAAAAAATGCCAAGATAAAAGTTGCATTTCATCAAACATACACACAACCGAATCGCACTCACGCACACACACATAGATACATATGTACGATATAAATTGTCATAATCTGATGTCCAAATATTATTTCAATTTTATATACACACATACATATGAACACACTTACGTGATAAATGTGTATATATGTATTTATGTGTGAAAATTCAACGATCTCTTCTTCATCAACCTCACTATTTTTTGGACGCGTCAAATTTGACGATTAACTGTTGTTTTCCTTCTTTTGTTCTTTACCCTTCTTCTACGTCTTTAGCCTGCTGCTTCTTCCTCTGATTTGCTTTGCCAATTAGCAAGCGCCAAGCAACGGGCACAGCACACAACAACAAAAAGACAAAAAAAAAAAACGATTTATATAAAGTAAAGTACGCGAAATGAGATAGGGCACACGACAGTTAGAGAGGGGGTGCCTTTGCAAGTTTTTAACAAAAGTTCATTTAACGTTTTCTTAATTAATATAAGCAACTAGATATTATCAAGGCGAATGCGTTGCGAAAAGTAGAGCTGGAAAACCATCGATACCATTGGCTTGCGATAAATAACGACTTTGAATGGACCATCGATATCATCGATTTGCGATAGATAACACTGTATTACATATTTTTAAAACAGAGATAGGCGAAAACCTTAGTTGATGAAGAGCTTTTCAAGATTTAAGCAATAAAAAGTTGTCAATCATAACTGCTCGACATAAAAGTACATTTAGAAGAATACATTTATTTGCAATTTTTTTTTTTTGGGTGTAAGCTAGTGCAATCGATTATACTCCAAAGATTCGATAAATTATCGATTTTACTCAAAATTTTCGATTAACTCGAATTCGCCCCAGAAGAGGAGCGAGGTGCTTAACTAGTTAAGCGAGAAAATACTAGCTGGGCAAAGAATAATAAGTTAAGTGACTTAGTTAAGTGAATTTATGTTAAAATAGGAAACAACGCGTGAATTTGATACCCTCAGGACAGTAGAAAACAGACACCACCAACCATGAGTTCCAAAGATAAATCAAAGTTCAAAATGTTTTTGAAATCGACAAAGACGGCAGGTGAGAAGGGATTAGAACTACTAGCCAAAATATTCTAATTGGAATTTAATATAAAGCTTAATTTAACTGGGTTTCTGTCTTCTTTTCCCTATACAGGCAATGCCGCGGAACGTACCTTGCGTCCGGAATTCGAGAGAGAACTGCGACCAGAACAGCCAGTGGCTCAACGATGTAGGATGCTAAAAGAATTGGGCGATATGCATCTGCACAATATCAATTTAGATGAGGTAAATGATGGACCCTACTATCCAGAGAACCCAAATTCTCATTTACAATTCATTTACTTTACAGGCTTCCATTACCAATTTGTGGCATCTAACCAACGATCTCATTGTGCATAATAAACCGGCTGAGACAAGACAAGTAGCACTACATTTCTATAAGCGTCTCATCTACACACAATACAAAAACTTGACGTTAATGCGGGAAAAGTTCTTCCTGGTCATTCAAAATCATGAGGCACGTGAAGATCTGCGGCATTTGCTGGAACTGCTGGTCACCCTCACTGACAACGGCAAGGATATTACCAATTTTGAGGAAAAAGTAAAATTAGTCAGAGGGATCTCAGAAGGCAAACCAAATTAAAATTCTCGCAATTTTGTTTACAGATTGGTAAATTCATGCTGATGTGGATACCAGCCATTACAGATGCCGATCTGCTGTGCCCCTATCTGGATATGTTGGTTAATCTAATTAAATTTAATGCCGCCCATTTAGATAAGGATATACTCGTGGGCATTGTACAGTGGGTGAAATTCATATAATGTCATAGAACTGTTTGAATATTCATGAAATATTCTTAAAATTCTAGAAATGCCTGTGATTTGAGTTGCACTGTAACCGATGATGATATTGGCCTACAGTGCCTAACCATTTTGGAAATGGTCATTGGCTATACAATATTCCCCAGCGAGCCACTGCCCCAGTGTATCATAACACTGTGCCGGACTGTGAATCATTCACGTTACTGTCCGGCGTCATTTAAGGTAAGTCCGGGTTACCATTAAAGTTAAAAGCAGTAAAGAATTGATTAAGATCTCTGAAGGTAAATTTAATGTGTTTTTGAAAATGTTTTCATGATGAGATATAAGCTTGTATTTTGATAAGTTGATATAGTGATTACTTTATATTATGCACAAAATTTAATGATTATTGAAATGAAACAAATTTCGATGATAGCTTATCAAAGCTGTTTAACTTCCAAGCATTTTCACGCTGAGAGGATGTTGGCTCATCATGTTTTTCTATTGTTATCTCGGAAATTTCGTGATTTCTCTCCACTATTTTGTTGTTTGGGCATTGCATGCCTACATCCAAATCGCAGAAGCGTTTTAAAGGATGGAAATATCTTCCATAGGGACAGCTCATTTCAAGGACTCGACCCCGTTGGCACACATAATAGCGACTACAGTCGCTAGCGTGTGGCACCACATCGCTGCCTGTCCTAGCACATTCCAGCAAAGCAAAGGACTCTCTCCCCGCTGCTGGCGGTGGGAGTGTGGGTTCTTCGAAGCAAATGCCAGTTGTGTCCAACAAGCAACTATCCACACTGCTCTCATAGTACTGATCCTTGGGGCATTGTATCAGTACAGCCGCGCCACCTTCACACCGATAATAGGTCTCGCAATCCTGCGGATTGGTGAGCGTCGAGTACTCTGGCAAGAGGCAAGCACACTGATGGTCTGGTGTCAGTGTGATGGGCAAACAAGCCCTACGCTTCACATCAAAATATGTGCCCTGCTTACAACCAATCAGAGCGTAGGCTCCATTTCGCGAACACAAACGATATTTGCTGCATTCTCCTGGCTGACGTTCCACCTTAGAAGAACAGGCACTACTCTCGATGGTCGTCGAATTGTCGCTGCATGGACCATAGACACAACGCTGTTGCTCCATGCTGAAATGGTAGTTCCATGTGCAGCTAAACTCCTGATAGTTATCCCAATCATAGTTACTCTCGTTATTGCCCGTGCACACATAAAACTTGCGGCATTCGTGTTCACTGGCCAGCAAGGTCCAGGCCTCGGCTTGACTGCATAATGATGATATATACCGATTTTGGATGAATCCACAGCTCACATTGCCGCCTGCTGCCAATAGAAGCCACCAAAATAATAAAATTCCTTTATGCTGAGCTGCAAATAAAATTTAATTGAATGCTCATTAACACCTTGTTGGCGAATTTAACGGGCTGTTAAAAATATGTTTACAAATAACGCTTAATCGATGGGTTAATTAATGCATTTAACACATTAGAGAAATCGATGGACAAACTCACAGATTTTCATAGTTTATTTTTTCTCAATTATTATTTTATTATGTGGGGCGCTTTTTGTAAAAACAAATTTTTGCGTGAAATGAGGCATACAAATGAGTGGAGTTGGCCTTTTATGGCTGGGATTTATCTGCGCCTCAAATTGGGAAGATAAGGCAACAACTAATGCTAATGAGGTTTCTTCTGCCACACATTGTCTCTTGAATGTCTCCTCAGTCCCTTATCTGATCCGCCTTCTCAATTATTTGTCCCAGTCCCACCATTCGTTATCAATCGTACACGAAAACATGATGATTAACCATTAACACATTGACTGAAGACGACGACGATGACTTCCAATGAAAGTCGCTCAATGATTTTCCATTCTATCAAGGTGAAGCGCAATTGGGGTGTTTCCTCCTCCCCTTCCCTCTTCCACATATGATATATACTCCATGACATTAGGCATAATAGCATCCTATTAAATCTTTGGGCATACAACGAAGGCCATCGAAACTTTCGTGGGATAATTTAAGGCATACAGCTCGAGTGGCATATTCCATGGCATCGCGTAGGCTCATTTTGGCCACCTGCAGCGCATAGATCACAGCACCAGTGAATGTATCATTCTCCCCGACATTGTCCACAACTTTTTCTACTGGATGTTTACCCACTTTGAAGTAGGTGTCATCGGGCAACAGGCAACTGGCTCCCTCTAAATAATTGTTGTACAGTATAATTGCCTCGCTCGGTCCCTTTACCAGACAATCATCATCCGAATTCTCCTCGCTGCCATCGTAGTTCTTCTTCATTATTTCATGATATGGTGATTTCTTGATTTGTTCTGTTTCCCAGCGAGTTCGATATTTTCGCATTTTCTCCCTTACGGCCCACACCGTCTCATGGCCATTCATAAAGGCGTGATCATTCCTAAGCTGCCTACGAACAAACACATAGTCCACTTTGTTGGCCAAGGAAAGATTCAATGGCTTTAGATTATTTACATCCACAGAAATTACAATTTTTGGTCCACCTGCTCGTTCGGTGTAATCGCGGACTGCATGAATCATTTTCAATGTCTCCTTGGCATTGCGTGCCTCAAAGTGAATCCAAGAGTAATTCCGATAATCTACAGCGCCTAAAAATTGTTGATATGTGAGCTCGTGATGACGGTTCGAGTATTCCAAGGTGGTGCGAGTGCCACGACCACGCACTATGTTAATACTCTGATGGGCCGGTTGATGCGGTGAGAACGGACACGAGGAGATGTCTATGCCCATCGATTGGAAACTCAAGACGATACTCTCGAAGGCTCTAGCACTGCTTAGACGACCAAGAAACTGGCATTCGGTGCCCAAGCGTCGTAGGACACTGCACACATTGGAGGCTCTACCGCCGCGTCGCCAGGTGCCCTCTTCAGTGCGCTGCACCATGCCTGGCTTGGGATGATCATCCACCACAGTAATCATATCCAGAGTAACAATACCAACGACAAGGACATGTCGTTTGGGTGGGGGTGGTTCCGGCGGTGGATCTCGTGGTAGATAGCGCACCTTCTTCACGGTCACAAACTCCTTGATAATTTGTTTTTTCATTTTATTTTTTAATTTGGAACTTTAAATTTTGAAGCTAATCCAAAAAGTAACATTGACCTAGAGAGATCTAGAGAAAGGCAAACTAAAGATTATCTATACTGATTCCTTGTCTCAATTTTGTTACAGATCATGAAGAATTTGTTGGGTACACAATTGGGCTATCATTCCATGAAGATGATGTGCAGCATTCTGAATGATCGGGGCCTGTACGAGGATGCACAATTGCTGCGTGGTGCCGTCTTTCATTTAACCATGAATATCTTCGGCTCGAACATCATCTTTCAGGTCTCTCCCATGATCTATGCAACGAATGTGCTGACAGGATTTCTTCGTGTAAGTAAACTTCCCTTAATTCTGGACTAATTTGTAACTGATTGATTTCTATTTTGGATCCTTCAGGCCTTGGACAGTCGCCAATTGATTGTCACATTTGAAGTGATTTTAAGTGTTCGTATGGTGATTACTAAAACCAAATTATCGGAACTTATATGGGACAGAATCTGTGACATTATGTCGGCCATTGTAAATAACATTGAGTACTATGACATGTCCGGGGTGAATAAGGAACGGCTGCATCATTTGGAATACAATTTCCATGAGAATATCGATTGCATTGAGAAGCTGCTGCAGGACGAGCGTGCTCAGATATTGGGCAATGTGGATCGCATTTATGATCTGATTGAACGTGTGGCGGATCGACGTCCAGAAGCATCTGTCCTGGCACTCATTGAGTATCGAACAAGTCGGATAACTGCCACGCGGCCTGAATGGCTACAGCTGTTGATCCAATTTGTTCGTCGCTATTATGGCATGAGCAATGTGAATGTACGGATAAAGACAATCAAATCGCTGGTACGGATAATGGATTTGAATCGTTCCTGCTATGAGGAGGAAATTCTTGATCGCGTTGTCCTACAATATTTGGCGCCCATACACCAGGAGCCGAGTGTTCAGGTGCGTGTGGCTGTTGCCTGCGCCTTGGCCAATTTTGCTAGTCACTGCGATACGAAACGGTGTATGGATCTATTGGATATCCTCGAAACGATCATAAATCGTCCCTTTGAGCAAATGTCCACACGCCATAGCGTCGTCAGCGACACTATGACTATGGTGGGCAGTGGAACAGACATGGCCATTGGAGGCGCTGCCGCGGGAGGCATTGGTGGTGGCGGCCTCGGTGTTATTAAAAATGAATTAGATATTGCCGACATAATAGCAGCTGTCGATGGCCTAATCGAAGTATTTGGCATTAAACTGCATCGCCTGCCTGCCACCCATGCCATTAAGATATTTAACATATTGATGGATCATCTCGAACTTCACTATGATCGACCCAAGATCTTTGAACAGGCCTCGACTGTGAGATATAAAGTAAGTAGTTTCTCGTCGATTTCACTTGTCCGTTTAATCTTAATCTAGACGGATACTCCGTTTTTCTTTTAGATATTCGCCTGGATGCTGAAGGCTCGAGCCAATGGTTCATATCACATTGGTTATCCCGATGCCGCGAATAATGATGCACTTAAGTTCAGCCATTATCTGGGCATAGATTCTCCGTTGCCACCGCAATCGCAGACGACGACAATTTCAATAAGACGTTGCTGCAAATTGATCATACGATCACTAGACCATGATAACGATTATCAAGTCTTTCTGCTAGTCATCAAGGAGCTGCCGAAAATCCTTCACAACAAGGCTCTGATCCAGGGCAATGACATTGAGGAGCTGGCCAATACGTTGTTCAAAATCAATTCGTATAGCAATAACAAATTCAAACGTCCCACCGATGAGTTTCATGCCCTGGTCCTGCCCGCCATAGCATCGCTAGTTATTTATCATGAATGTTTGCAGTCGACGCAGCATAATACGATCATTTCAGTGCTTAATTCATACATTTTGACTGGCAATGCGAGCATGTGCATCAACACAATGACTATCCTGATTTTGGAAACACCAGAGGCTTTAATGCGCCAACTGCCGGATGTCCTGCTGCAGATGAGCAAGATGTCCGATACGACAACTGTGGCCATTCCAGTGCTAGAGTTTCTATCGTGTAGGTTTACCCACTAGAGAGTTCTTTCCTATAAAATATATAAAATATTATTATCTTTTCTATAGTGTTAATCCATTTGTCCAATCATCTGTTCACTAACTTCACGCCCAAGCAGAACATGTACGTTTTCGCCATAACACTGCCCTATACTAAGCCCCATCGGTACGATCACTACACGGTGTCCCTGGCTCATCATGTGATAGCCGGCTGGTTTCTCAAGTGTAAACTGGAGTTGCGCAGAAACTGTGTCAGCTATATCAAATCGGTAAGCTGCAATATAATAGCATCACTATAATGTGCCAATTAATGTTTATTGATAATTTCCTTTCGACAGTCTATGCAGTCGAATGCCAAGATGTTATCCAATGATATTGTTTCGCTTAACGAGGATTCATCGAATCGCAAACGCAGCACGAGCTTAACCGAACGTGGCAGTCGAAACAATGCCCCAGCCCGTGGTAATGACTCAGAGATGCGTCCCTCGATGAATAACAATTTGCGCAATTTCCATGATGAGTTGGCCGAGACGTGTTATGATTTTCTGGCACGGCATACATTTTCACCGTGTCCCTCAATGCCCAAGAGGTGACTAGAAACTCCACTCGCCCTGCTGTCTAGTCAAGTTCCTTTTTTTCATTCGTTTTATTTTATTATTGGCAGGTTGCCCGCCATTGAGTATCTGCTTAAGGATGGAGTCTCGCAAACATGGCTTGTGGGACATAATCTAGTCACCATTACTACCTCCGGCTGCGCATCAGCACCCACACGCAATGGCTTATGCGAACGTTGTGCACAATTGGGCAAAGCTCCAAGCATTAGCTTGAATTCAAAGAGTCTCAGCGATGCCACCGTGCCGCCGCTTTCCCCCGAACGCGAACGCCGCTACACCAAGGTGAGCCTGCAGCACAGTAGCGGCAATGAGTCGGCGGGCAGCACAGAGTTAACATCATCTTCGTCCTCTAATTCGGCGGCCACCCAGCATCCTCATCGACAGATATCAAATAGTTCGACGGCCTCGCTAGATGCTCTGTCGCGTCGTGGTTCCAATCCAGAGGCTTTGGCTGGTGGACTGGGCGGCGAAGGGCCCCATACGGGCAGCAATACATCCCTGTTGGGTAACTCTTTGTCGCAATCATCGACAAGTATGAGTCCTTCGGCGGCATCGATGGTGGTTCAGCAGCCGGTCTGTGTGCGAGCTTGCACAGGATGGGCTGAGATTCTGATTCGACGGCCAACGGGAAATATATCGTGGATAACCCGCATACAGAATCCCATAACCAATGATTGTTTTGGCCAGGACTTGCCCTTTAACAACATGGTATCCATGTTTTTGCCCACAGCCTATGGGGGAGTATTTGGACCGGACAGCACGACACTGCAAGTAGCTCAGCAACCGCCCGTGGAACCGGAGCCAGCTCCAGCTTTAGCATCGAACACACTGCACAGCCGTATGGTGGCCAAGGCGCGGGCTCTGCAACGCCAGGAGGAGATACATTCATCGACTGGCAACTCTGGCCCGACAGCGGCCATTCCTATACCGCGAGTGGCATCCAAGCGCGGCAAGGGAGGCGGCTCTGTCAGGCAGTGTAAGCGATGGCGAAGCCGACGATGATACATTAGCCTTCGAGGATGCTCAAAGTCGGGCTCGCAATCCAGTGAGACGTGTGAATTCCAGCCCAGAGATGACTTCCAGTTGGCGGCAGACGTTTCTTCAGGCTAAACCCCCACCACTTTCTGGTCAAGATCTCTCTGGTGGTAGCAGCAATCCAACCAAAGTGGCAGGCGAAGAGCCTCAGCTGCAGTTGACGCTCAAGAAGAAGAGTGTCCAGTATAGTACCAAAGATATGCGAGTCAGTTGCGAGGCCATACCAGAAGAAATAGCTGGCTCCACGCCACCGCAGACCCAGCAGGTGGTTCTGCAGCCGGAAAGTGGCATGATGTTGCCCCCGAAGCAGCATTCTGCCGACGATGTTAGTAGTCAGGTTGTAGCTGGCACTCTAAAGCTGGGTAAGCCACCTCTGTCGCCGGGCCAGGCGCCACCTACCATGGCCAAACAGACATTGACAAAGGTCACCAGTTTTGGTGCCCAGCCACAGCCGCAGCCACAAGCATCATATGTTCCTCCTCCCGCCCTGGCAAAGTCAAATAGCAGTGGCAGTAATGGCGGAGGAGCAGGCGCTGGCAGCTCCATTGACTACAACAATGGCAACGGCAATGGGGACATGATGCGTGGCCGTTCCAAGACGATCTCAGTGGTACGTGAGGTTAACAACGGCAAGGCTCGTCCACCAGCGACCAGTTTTCGTAGCTTTGGTGGTGTGGCTGCCAAGCCGCCGATTAATGCCAAGCTCTGTATGAATCCCGGCTTCATGTTGCTTCAGCTGTATAGTGATTTTCAGCTGGGCGCCGAGATGCCTCTGAAATTGGGCCCGGAGCAGGCAAGTGCATTGACTTTGCTGGATCTGGTTCCACCCTTTGAGACGCACAAAATCGGTGTCCTATATGTGGGTCAAGGTCAGTGCAATAATGAGGTGGAAATTTTACGAAATTCTTACGGTTCCACGCGTTACGTGGAGTTTTTGCGCAGCATTGGCACTCTGGTTAGTTTGAAGGAGTCGGAGCAAAATAATCTATTCATCGGTCTGGACAAGAATGGGGCCGATGGGAAATTTGCCTACATTTGGAAGGATGATATACTACAGGTTCGACCCGAAATAGAATTTATTGAAATTAAAGTAATTAATTAATGCTTGATCTTTTCGATTGCAGGTTACTTTTCATGTGGCCACATTAATGCCTACCAACCTAGTGGATGATGCCAACTGCAATGAGAAGAAGAAACACATTGGCAATGATTTTGTGAAGATTATTTACAACGACAGTGGCGAGGAGTGCAGCCTTACCACCATTTCTGTGAGTATTAAGTGACAGAGTAATGGCGGTAATGGATATTTGTTCGAATTATTCTTTCTCGAAGTCCGTCCAATGGGCACTCTATAACCTTTCCATGTTAGAGGTCATCTTTGAATGACCCACTCGAATATCAAATAATTGGAAATTTTTTTAGATTTAGAGTAGATAAGGATGGTAATTTATGATCACAAAGTTGCCTGCATTACTTACCGATCTTATCGTTGCCCAATCATCATGAAGAGAAATAAGAGAAGGATAAGGAGAATGAGAGAGAGCGAAGGGATTGCGGTTGTTTAGTGTGGGGGGTAAAGCTTATTTTATGCTATTTATGTCACATATATTTCTCTTTTCATTATTTCTAAAGGGTCAATTTAATTTTGCCTGCGTCATTGTTGAACCATTGGAGCTAAACTCAAATCGGATTTATGTCAAGGCTCGCTCAGAGATCAGAAATTTTGTATGCCATCCGGAGCCGCGTATTGTGTCCGATCGAAGTGCTCCTCTGTTGGCGCGTCAAATGGCGCTTCATGCAAATGTAAGTTCATTTTCAGCCTTTGTGATATTAGCAACTGTATACATATGTATTTCAATCGATTCAGCTCGCTTCGCTTGTGTATCAGAGTGTGCAAAAGAAGAATCCCTATGCATCCAATTGGTTAGAACGATTACGAAAGATAAAGCGTTTGCGCTGTCAGGTAAATCCCAGAAATTGTATTTATGTATGTAGTTCTGAATATGTCTATATATATATATATTTTTCTTGTTGTGTCTTTTATAGATAATGGAAAGTCAAGTCTCTAGTCAGCAGCAAAGTAGCTCTGCAAGTGGTAATGCCGATAAGGATGATCAGCGAGTCGATTTTACCAAATTTACATAGACAACAACAACAACAACTCATGACTTGTTTCTTTTGTTAGATGTTATAGATATAATATTATAAGTTTTGTTATTATCCCATCTGAAACTGCAGCAGTCATCCCATACAAAAAGCAAAACCATCCAACGCCATCAATCGCCTATGATTCAAAATGAAATAATCGTCATTTTATTATTAATGAATTTGACAAGTTTATAAAAATCTGTGAACATGCAATAAGAGACGTTTATACTTAACAATATCAATGGGTTTGAATGCACCGTATTCCAAAAAACAGGTTGTCCCTTTAAAAAAGTAATCCTTAATCGTTATTTGTTGTAAGTCTATCCAGAAAAAGCTATATAAATGGGAACTATTCAAACAATTCACGATATCAACTAATCGGAATTATGAGAAACGTCCCATATGTGACAATTGGAATCCATTTATACGGATGCAATTGCTTTGAGTCCTTACTTTAACGTTTGATGTCAAATCTATTTATTAACTTAATTTATTTTCACGAAATAGTCTTAATATAAGCTCCTTGCATTCCTCTTGGAGTACCTTGATACCAGTTATTCCAAACTTGTGCCCAAATGTTTTAATTTGCAGTCAGCTCCGCGACATGATCGTAACCAAATTTGGCTATTTTATGACTAGCAACACGATTGGCAAAATCAACAGCTTGGGGTAGACTTAAACCATTAACATAGGTGGCGTATATGAAGCCGGCCATAAAGCTATCACCAGCGCCCAGTGTGTCAACCACTTTTGCTTGTCTATACGGCTTCAATTCGTGGTAATTTCGCTCGGCATCCTGGCACACAGCTCCCGCACTGCTCCAGGGTATTATGAGATTGGGTATGGTCTTGCCCGTTAGTGCGGCCAGCGTGCGATTGAGTTCATCACAGGTTTGCCGGGGTGTTCGCCAGTTTTGCTGGCTGGCCAACTCTTTAGAAAAGACCACATAGTCACAATATTGACAGAGTTGCAGATTCTCCTCGTACCTAATCTCAAAATCGAGAGATATAACAATGCGATCG